>SSHR01001485.1:0-35601 GCA_006518225.1 Fusarium neocosmosporiellum | reverse complement strand
TCCAGCGGAAGACGCCGCCCAAGAGGCCAGAATCATCAAGAGCGGAACATCGGCGAACGACCCCTGGCATCACGCCATCGCTGAGAGTTTTTCCCGCAAAAACTAGCCCGCAATCGGCGACCAACCGTCGCCGCGCTTTTGATAATCCGGCCCGACAACTCCCCGAAACGGCTAGCCGGGCACCTCGGGTGGGTACGTACCTCGAATTGATAATCCCGGCTCCACTCGACTTTTTAGCTGCCTCTTCTTGTCGATTTTCTTGATCACCAACAACCTCATTCCAACTCACAGACAGCCCACGATGCTCCGGAGTCGCGTGACATTGGCAGCCCGTACTGCTGGGCGATCTTTCGCCCTTGCTGATGCCCGCCGGGGTTTCGCTACTGCCGCCTCGACTGACGCTCCCGCTTCCACTCCCGCTGCTACGCCAGTCGCTCCCGCGAGCAGGGACCACAAGGTTGTGGTCATTGGTGCTGGTTCTGCTGGTATCTCCATCAGCCATCAGCTTCTCCGGACCGGCAAGTTCGCCCAGGACGACATTGCCGTTGTCGATCCTGCTCAATGGCATCACTACCAGCCCGGATGGACCCTGGTCGGCGCCGGCCTCAAGACCAAGGAGGAGCTGAAGAGCTCGCTCCCTGACCTTGTCGACCCCAAGTTCAAGTTCTACAACGTCAGCGTCGAGGGCCTCGCTCCCGAGGAGAACTCTGTCAAGCTCTCCAACGGCAAGAAGATCAGCTACGACCACCTTGTCGTGGCCCCCGGCATCAAGATCAACTACGACAGCATCAAGGGTCTGCCCGAGGCCCTTGCTGCCCGGGATTCTCCCGTCACCTCCATCTACGGATACGAAACTTGCGACAAGGTTTTCCCCGCCATTCAGCGTCTGCAGAAGGGCAATGCCATCTTCACCCAGCCTGCTGGTGTCATCAAGTGCGCTGGTGCTCCTCAGAAGACCATGTGGCTCGCTTTGGACCACTGGAAGCAGACGGATCTGTACAACCCTGAGGACGTTTCCAAGTCGCCTATCAAGATCAGCTTCGCTACTGGCCTCCCCTCCATGTTCGGTGTTCCCAAGTACAGCGCTGCACTTGAGAAACTCCGCCAGGAGCGAGGTGTTGAGGGTCTGTTCCAGCACGATCTCGTTGCCATTGAGGGCAACAAGGCCATCTTCTCCCGTCCCGACGGACAGGAGAAGGTGACCAAGCCGTTCGACTTTTTGCACGTTGTCCCCAAGATGGGCCCTCATGCTTTCGTCAAGAATAGCGCTCTCGCCAACGAGGCTGGTTATGTCGATGTTGACGACAACACGACCCGCCACAAGAAGTTCGCCAACGTCTGGTCCGCTGGCGATGCTTCTAGCCTTCCCACCTCCAAGACGGCTGCTGCTGTCACTTCTGAGGCCCCTGTCCTGGTCAGCAACCTGCTGCGAGCCATGGAGGGCAAGGAGCCTGAGCCTGCGTATGACGGCTACACCTCTTGCCCTCTCCTGACAGAGTACGGCAAGGTGATGCTCGCCGAGTTCAAGTACGGAGGTGTTCCCAAGGAGACGTTTGGAGATCTGCTTGGTATTGACCAGGCCGTTCCCCGCCGCTCTTTCTACTACCTGAAGAAGGACTTCTTCCCGTGGGTGTACCACAACTATATGGTCAAGGGACAATGGGGCGGACCTAAGGGCTGGATCAGCTAGAGAAAAGTCTGGGGTAGCGTGTACATTATGGCATAGAGAAATAAATCACGGAGTTGGAAGACATGAAGTAGTGTGCCATGATCGTTGTGAATCGCAGAGCCTCATCCGGAGTATTTAAAGGTCTTGGCTCGGGGAATGTAGAGCACATTCTCTACGTACTGCACAAACGCCTCATGACCGGAAGTTAGCCTCAATATCTGCAAGGTCGCCGAAACCATCTGACTCACCTTGGTATATGGTCGCCGACCCTAACATCGGGAATCGGCGGGCTAAAAAGCTCTCTTAGACGGTCACCGGATGATATAATGCCTGTCTCCCGTCGGCCACCACCATCTTGTCTCGCCGAAGACTGACGCGTCGAATAACATCAAGCCTTGGGAAGCTTTATGGCGCAAGGGTAAGGTCTAATCAGTCCATCTTTTGTCAAAGCTGACTTTTGACATCTTACCCAAGATCCGAGACCCAATCACGGCCGTTCTGCTTATCGTCGTTCTTTTCGGGGTATCGAGTTGCCCGATTCTAGCTGCTGCAGGATGAGTAGCGCGACAGTGTCAAGTGAGATGGCAGTTGGAGTCGTGCCGAAGATGGAACAGAAGGGGAAGAACAGTCCTATTCGGTACCCCTTCTGGTTTGGCGGGAGTGCGACTAGCATGGCTGCATGTGTCACGCATCCCCTGGATCTCGGTATGTCGCAATGCCCCTTGTCTCTTTTTGGTGCTGATCATCTTTAGTCAAGGTAAAATCATGAACAACTGATACAACTACGATTGATGCTAATGAAGGAATAGGTCCGGCTACAGACTCTAGGCCCTGGAGAGCCAAAGAGCATGTTTACGACTTTCACCAAGATCCTCAAGACAGAAGGCCCCCTCGGTGTGTACAGTGGGATATCCGCCTCCCTTCTCCGACAGATGACATACTCCACCGTTCGCTTCGGCATCTACGAAGAGATGAAGCAGCGAGTGGGCAATGACGCAAGCTTCCTTTCACTCATCGCCATGGCCACGTCTTCCGGGTTCGTTGGAGGCATAGCTGGCAATTTTGCCGACGTGCTCAACGTTCGCATGCAAAACGATGTGGCGCTTCCGGTCCACCAGCGGCGAAACTACAAGCACGCCATAGACGGAGCTGTAAGGATGGCCAAGGAAGAAGGATTGGCTAGCTACTTTCGAGGATGGCTTCCCAACAGTAGTCGTGCGGCGCTCACAACGGCGAGTCAACTAGCGATCTACGACGTAGCAAAGACGCTACTCATGGAACACACGCCCCTGGGTGACACGCTGACGACACAATTATCGGCGTCCTTCATTGCTGGGTTGACAGCTGCCACTGTCACCAGTCCAATTGACGTCATCAAGACGAGGGTCATGTCTTCGACAGGTGATGTTGGGGTTTGGGAGATGGTGAAGAGTATATCTCGGAGTGATGGCCCTGCATGGGTGTTTAAGGGATGGGTTCCGACTTTTCTGCGTCAGGGGCCGTGAGTATCTTCGACTAAGTATGGATGCAATTGGACACTAACCTCTTTAGGCACACGATTTGCATCTTTTTCTTTCTAGAGATGCATAGGAAGGCTTATAGGAGATTAAAGGGGGTAGACGAGAGCAGCCCATGAGTAAGGTTGGGGTCCGATCACTTGTAGGTATTGTACGATAGACCAGGGTAGGTGCATTCAAAGTGACACTTTACATCATCTCGTATTCGGATTGAGGTACTGAAGCAGGTTGGATAGATTGGTTGTCTTAAGAGTGTAGAACACCGAGGTGTCAAGAAGGTTATTGAATTGCAGTGCTTCATTAACGGTATCTAGCATCTGCATAGAGGTATCCAATGTCATTCATTATCCGTCATGATGGAATTACTCGTGACTCCTCCACAGCTGGAGACATATCCAGCAGACCATTTCAAAGTAGACAAAGCTACTTATTTACAGAACATAACGGAAGTTAGGGTTCTCCTTGTCAGTCAGATCCTCAAAGGCGTGAACCATGCGGTCATCGGCAGCTTCCCTAACACCAGCGGCGGCCAACTCGTCACGTCGCTTGTTCTCGCGGCTGAGGTGCCAGCGGAAGAAGACGAGGATGATGACGAGGAGGGCGTAGCAGCCAAGGTGGGAGGCGAAAGCGGTGTGGTACTTGGGGGCTTCCCTGGCCTGTTGTCTCGTTAGTAGGTATTCAATAATGCGATGTGGAGAGTAACTTACGAGGAAGACCTGGCTACCAGCGGCGTTGCCGGCACTCCACCAGATAAAGTTGTTGGCAATGACAAAGGTCTTCTTGGTCTGGCCAGCGACGTTGCGGGACATCATGCTTAGACCCAGAGTCTGGGCAGACCAGAAAGAGAGGGTGATGTAGTAGCAGATGAGAAGACCAACAGAGGTGCTGAAGTTCTTGTTCTCGACAGTCTATTTTCACAGGTTAATAGATGTAAAACCAATTGGAGTCGGGTAACTTGCCATAATCAGGATTGTGCCGATGAAAGAAGGCACAACAAAGCCGAGCATGATGTAAATGTTTTGGTTGAACTTCTTGACGAGCCAGACGGAACCAAGCAGAACAATGATGATGTAGAAACCGAGAACCATGGCAAGGAGCTGGGTCTGAAGGGTGGAAAAGTTGAACGCCTCCTTGATGACAACGTTGGCAAAGGCACCGAGACCACTGGTGGGGAAAGTGGTACAGAACTGAATACCAGCGTAGCACCAGGTCTGAGGGTCCTTGAGGGCCTCGATGGCCTGCTCCTTCTTGAAGGTCTTGTTCTGGATACCGGTCTGGTTATCTCGTACACGCTCAATCATCAGACGCTTATCCTCCTCGCTGAAGCACTTGGCACGCATAGGAGAATCAGGCATCCACCAGCCGACGAAAATACCAAAGATGAGGGAAACAATGGCATACGACAGGAACAGCCACTGCCAGTTCCTGAGAGGACCAGATTTGATCAGGGTGAAGCAGTATGCCAGGAGACCGCCGACGATCTGCTGGGCGCCGTTCATCATGTACCAGTATGTCACGCGGGAGGCCTGTTCTTCGCGGCGGTACCACATTCCAGAGAGGACGACGAAGGCGGGTTGGCAGGCGGACTCGAAGATACCGAGGAGGGTGCGGACGGTGATGAGGCCGGCCATGTTGCTCGTGGCGGCGTGGCAGCCGAGGACGAGGGACCAGGCGATGATGCTGAAGGAGAGGTACTTGGCTACGGGGACTCGGGCGATGATGTAGTTCTGGTTGTTGTGAGTGAGAATGTGGTTGGGGTTGATGTTGAGGTTCTTACCTGTGGGTATTCGACGAACAGGATACCGATGTACACACAGGTTGTGAGCCAGGGCCAGTTGGGGCCAGGCTTTCTGGTGATTGTTAGAAGTTAACGTATAGATTTGGACATGTTTACTTACCCATCAGGAAGAGCCATTCCTACATCCGCGGGCATGTTCATGATGGAACTATCAACACAAGTCAGCCTCGAACCAACCAAACTTTGACACAACAACATACGCAAACGACAGAGTTCCCTTGTCAATGGCCTGCAGAAAGTACGTCGTGATCATGACCAGCAGCACACGCTTGTCAATCATCTTGCGCAGACGCGTGCTCTCCTCGGGGGAGATGTGGATGGCCTCGCCTCCAGCATACTTGGCCAGCTCCTTGTCGATCTTGTGGTACTGGGTCTGATCACCCTTGGACACGTCCTCAGCAAGAGAGGCCTTGCGCTCAATGTCCTCCTTGTGCATGGAGGCGGCCTTGGGCACGCCCTCGGTCTCAACGGCGTTGGACATGATGGGAAAGATTGGAGAAGAGTGAAGAGAGCTGATGAGGGAGAGGGAATGAGGGGAGCGGTTGACTTACCTTTTATGAACTTGCCCCCCTCTCGGAGCCTGTCCATGTTGGGTTTCTCCAATGGAGTCGCGAAACCCTTGTTCCCTCGAATGGGGTGACATTCCGTGGCAGATTAAGTGTGATGGGGATCCACTCGTTCACGAGCCCTTTTTTTCTGTCCCCGCGGGGGAAGGGGTCATTAGACCGAGTCAGTCTTGTCTGGGGGCGGGGACGGTGAGGAGGAAGTTCTGGGGTATCTACAGAGGTTATCTGATGGCTTTGGGTCAACGTCGCGGGGAGGGTATTGTTATCTGGTGTTGATGGTGATTTGCTTATGTGGATAGCGTCATTTTAGATATAGACAACGCCATGTCATCTACATGAACGCTCCGAGACTTGTCAACCGTTGGCGTTCTCTCTCATCTCCTCCGCCCAAAAACGAGGTCGCCACACCAAAACACCCCCAACCCCCAACTCGGGGTTGACTTCTTGGCTGGGGAGCCGTTAGCCGCTCGACTAAGGACTGCCTCCCCTCGACCGCTCATTTCGGCGCATAGCCCACCGATGCTATGGGCTCGGGGCCCCAGGTTCTCACTTTGCGGGGGGGGCGCACCCTCGGTGAGACATGGACCGAGGCCCTTGCTACCAGTTTTTTTTCCACCAGACATGAAGCCTGTCCCCGGTTCAAATGCGACCCCGTCTGGGCGGAATCAGGCAGTCTTTTGTGCGGATCTGGATAGCAGGCCCGACGGGAGGTTCGTATGATTTGGGTTGCAGTTGATGGGTAGCATGCATGACAAGATGGGTCGATCAAGACTTTTCTTTTGTCAATATCTTGATATGCAAACGTGTTCCCAGGTTTCTTTCTTGCAACATTCGACCTTCCAGACCACGATCGGACTACGACGCGTCGAGGCCCGATAGAAGCCATTGAAAGACAGGTGCACGGGTTGCTACCATCATCAAACGAACGAGCACAGCGATGCGAATACAATGCGAGATCACATTCAGCTTCATTCTTGCTACTAGCCGCGACAAGTGTCGTTCTTGATGTTGCCTGTCGTTCTCCAAAACGCCACGATCGGAACAAGACTGAGGCTCCCGCGCTTGGCGATGCGGCGTCTGCATGCCAGCTATTCTCGGAACCAACAGAAATCGATTTGCAAGGCCAGGATACTCCAAATTCCAGAAATTCTGAAGGCCAAGATGTTGGAGCGGCGCGAAACCAGCAGAAGGATGCAATTCCCCAAGGCCAAGATTCTTCCCCAATCTTGGCAGCTTTTGGAGTGCAGTGCACCACCAAGTCTATTTTCTTACGCCCTCATCTTCTGTGCTATTCCCATTCTTCTCATTTGGGAAATCCTCAGCCTTGGAGACGCATCTGCACGCGTGGTAACGGTGGCCTTGTTCGCTGGACACGGTTTCCCTGCAGAATGGCCCTACCGTTAAGCTTAAATCCAGATTGTGGGGATAAGATGGATGCTGAGAAAATCGCGCAGTGGCCCTTTTCTGAGAGGTCATGATCTAACGCGATTACTCTGATCCGGTCTTTGAGAAAACAAACATGCCCTGCGTAGTCAAAGGCGCGTTCGAGTGCCAAGTATTCGCCAAATCCCCAAGCCAAGCTTCGTGTTTTCGCTCTTTATTTTTGCCGTGGCTGTAGGGTAACTCGCGCTTCCCCGATCAAACACCACACGGGAAATCACCTCGAGCCAGAATTGAACCAAGAGCCTAGGCGGATCGATTGACATAGCTGGTTTCTAGTGCATGCTCTTCTTTTACTAGGCGGAATTTTTGTTTGTTAGGTATACAACATGCCCACTCTCCCAATACAAAGCTATCCCAAACTAGCATCCGAAAATTGTTCCATTTTTCGTACTCCTCCTCAAGTGGCTACCTTCTAATATTGTCTAGATGTCAACGTCAAGCATCTTCATGCCGTAAACGCCTGAATAGCCTCGAGCAAAATGGCCACAGTCTCATCAGGCTTGCTCAAAAATGGCGAATGACTGCTCGCAATCTCCCGGTACGTAACATCTCCTCCCTCATCCCTTGCCTTTTGTGTAAACATCTTCTGCACCTCGGTCGGATGCGACCTATCATCCGTCGTGGCGAGATACCAGACAGGTACCTCCTTCCAGCCAGGGTATCCATATTCCGCGCCGGTGGTGAAGGCCTTGAGCGACTGCGTCTGGAGTTTGTCGACCCAGTATTTTGCTTCCTCCTCGGGGAGGTCGTGGTAGAAGAGTTCCCTTGGGTCGACTGTGAGGGGCGCGATGCCATTGTCGTAGTCAGCCTCCCAGATGGGTGGAGGCTTACCGCCGAGGGCGTCGAGGAACGTGACGCCGCCGACCGCGAAGCCGGTGGCGATCATGAAGAATCCAATGACATGTCCCACGGTTTCATCCTTGGGCTTCGAGGTGAAGCCTTTGAGGGCACTGGCTCCCACGGCGCCGCCATAAGAGTGCACCACAACAACAACGTTGCGTCCTTGGGTAGTTTCTGCTTGGATTGCATCGCGGATTGCATTGACGTCGTCTCCAAAGGTGGCCTCGGTGTTAGAGGAGACGGTGGGGAGGGCCACGGGTACACATTTGAAATCCTGGGCTTCCATGAGTGAGACAACCTTGTGCCAGCATTCAGGGAGATGCCATGCTCCGGGGACAAAAACAAGAGTTGGCTTCTGAGACATTTTGTTTGTAAAAATAGAGTGTTGTTGTGGGAGTGTGAACTGTGTGATGAGCGAGTCTGAGAAAAAGGTGGCTTGGGCATTTATTTATATACACAAAATCTGACACGAGCTTGTCGATCTTATTCTCAGAAGTCTGACGCCGTGGACCTTTAACCGGGCCTTTTTCGTCAGTTGTGAACTAATAACTATCAACCTCCGACGACTATCGCCAATTCTTGGCTTGGACGGCGGAGTTGTGCTCGTTTATTCTTCTGAAAAGGGTTTAGCTCCGAGACTTTGGCCTTTCTGCGAGTCACCAGACGGGCTGACGCTTACTCGGCCCCACACGGAGCTGATGGCGGCTGTGTTAGTTAGTGGAGATGGGTGAGTATCAGTACAGCGATAGTGCATTAACGCATCACAATACAGTCGCCGCGGGATTGTGATAGTGCATAATCTCCAAACCCCCGTCAACCACGGTTCCATCCATCCCGTTAACAGCCGTCCTAGTCAACGGGAATCCAAACGAGGCTTCCCGTCCCGACCTTGTCCAACATTCCAAATGCTACAAAGTCCATCGTTCCTCAGCCCATTGATCCCTGATCTCTACGCGCAATGACCGAGTCTGGGAAAGAGACGACCATGGGCACCAGGTGCCGAAAGCCGCACACGCGGAGCCGAGCCGGATGTCTCACGTGCAGGAAGCGTTGTGTTCGATGCGACGGAGGCCAGCCAATCTGGTGAGTCGACGGACAAGGAACTAAGACCCCGTAAAGTCCGCTCCGCTGACGAGGAGGCAGCACGAAATGTACCAAGTCAAGAAGGGCTTGTGAGTATAGCTCAGACCTCCCTCTCCGAGACCGCCGGGCGGAATGGCTCCCTGGTGAGCAGCAACCGTGGACGGTGGACACACAAGTTACATTGAATCCTGGATCATCCATGACAAATTCTATGGATCCATTCGACTGCTTGGGACTTGACATGTCATACAAGTCAAGGCAGCTTCTTCATTACTGTAAGCGACTGACCTGCACTTTACCCATGCAGTACTAACCCCTTCAAAGTCCGCTACGCTGAAGGTTGCACCGACATGCTCTCAAACACCCCGGGAAAAGACCCGTACGTTCTTCTAGCCTTCCGCTAATCAATTAGTTACTAATCTCCCCTGTACTTAGCTTTTCTCTACTCTCCATCCACCCCGACGCCCTTAGGGATACCCTGCTTGTCGCTGGACTACACTACGCCTGGACTGTTGGAGACATTCACACCTATCAACCCACCCTCTTATTCCACAAAGTCGCTACCATTCGGATCTTGAACCAATGGCTTCGGAATATCAACCAGCCTGGTCTCATGACTTTTGTTAGACACGTCTCGATTCTATGCTTTGTCGAGGTATGTACCACTCATGATCTCAAGTTCATCATTGACCATCTCGTAGGGCTGTCACGGCAATGTTGCAGCGGCAGAGACTCACCTCAAGGGACTGGTGAACGCCGTGGATCTACTGAGCCCAAGTGATGGCGACTTTCCCACCAGAATGAGCGTGGGGGAGGAACTTGCCAATCGATATCTCATCCTGTTAGTCTTCCATTAGTGTTATATCCATGTGCAGTTACTGACCCGACTCTACAGAACACACTACTCTTTCCAAGGGTTCAAGGCAAGGATCGTCAGCAGTTCTGCTCTGCAAAAGATATTCACCCAAGAAAACGTGGCAGAGTTTTCCGATTTTCTGTCTCTGGTCTATGACTGGCGAGAGCAAAGGATTGGCAATCTGGACAAGAGGCTAGGCGCTATGAGGATGATGCCCTTCTTCTTTGCTGTCCTGCCCCCAGACGCCAAATTCTACGACATTGACGCATCACCTATGGTGGAATGCCTCAAGACCCTGACGGCTACGATACTCTTTACCAACGACGACCATACGGTGTATGACCCTAGTTGGGAGTGGATTGAAGGGTCAGAATCAAGACTGCTCTACGAGACGGTCAAAGCACACTTTGCCTCGCTTTCGGAACCGCAAGATGATGATTCCTCAGAGACTCCCCGGCTCAGCACCTCGTGGTCCAGCATGTGCGTGGCTACCGGTATCTACCTGCATAGTGCTTTGGGGATCTGGTATGCTGGAGAGTCATTAGAACCACGCGTGTTCCGCCGCTTTCTGTCAATCCTGATGCGCGACGTCGACCAAAACGTGCATCATATACGGTCGCCCTGTTTGTCTGACTTGTGGTTCTGGAAGACGTTTCTCGGGGCGTACAGTATAGCAAAGCTTCAATCACGCGCCCCTCAAAAGGATGTGGGAAAGTTTGAGAGGTGTTTTGATAGATTGATCGGCACTTGGAGTCGAGTGTGTGGTGTTGATCGGTGGGAGGATGCACAGGCGAGACTGGTCAGCATCACTTGGCCCTTGGGACAATCTCAGGAATTGGCCGAGAGGGCTTGGAAGAAGGCGACTCGGCGATGACCAAAAATCTGTTTCTTGTACGATATTAACGCGAGAGGAGATGAAGGAATGTACACTAGGAGACATTATTCCACTACACCTTATGCCCTCAGGGGCATTTCGCGCCATTTTCTCAAGGCATGTCTCTATGATTGATACTGTGCAAGCATGAAGGACTTTAAAATCATCAAATAGAACGAAGAACAGCATGTCTTGTGACATATTCATGCATGCCATGGCTGCCTGACGGACGAGGCGTGAGTATAACCCCGCTGCTGTGCCTCAGCCGCAGGCCTTTCATCAACTATCAACTCAGCGTAACAGGATCTCCGCCATCATGTCCCAGGCTCAGATCATCCCTCACATCTATCTGCTATGCCTCGATGAACGATGCAGCATCGCCTTCCAGGAGGCTAGTTGTCAGCTTGACCTCGGCTCCACATCTTAAGTGTCCATCCTCAACTGCGAGCTCACGGGAGTGCCGTCCACAGTTCAATTCGACACCATCGTCTCTCCAGCAAATTCATATGGCCAGCTAGACGGCGGTTTTGATGATGCCATCTCCCTCGCCTTCTCACCCGGCGACGACTATATGGCGCTCACTCGTGCAGCCCAGGAACGGCTATATGATGAATGGCGAGGCTTTGCGCCCCCCGGGACCTGCACCATAGTCCGGATCCCGGAAGCCTTCCATCAGAGATCGATGAATGTCTGGGGCACAAAGTTCTTGGCGCTTTGCCCTACGATGCGTGTCCCAATGGATGTGAGGTGGGACAGAGAGATTGTCTACGAGGCCGTGTGGAGCTTGCTCTGCGCCATTGACAAGCACAATCGTGCAGCATCTGAAAATGACAAGATCTCAAGGATACTCATGACTCCCATGGCGACGGGCTCAGGTTTCGTCACTGCTGAGAGATGGGCGGAGCAGGCGGTCTTGGCAATGAAGCATTTCCGCAAAGCGGTAGAGGACCCGGGGAAATGGAGTGCAATGGAGTGGTCTGACATCTTCGAGGTTGGAGATGACATCGAAGACACGTGAAATTATGACGATGAGGACAATCGCACACCGGAGTATCAGGTTCATGGCCGGTAGGTATCTCAAGTCAATAGCACGACGCTCTCAACGGGCGCTAGGTACCAGTTGATGGGTACTGTATGGATCGTTGGGCGGCGCTATGCGTCATTGGGTTTGTTGTATTGAAAACCGTGTTCTGTATGATATCGGTTGTTGACATAGAGTCAGCGGCCAAGGTTAGACTTCTCGTCTCTGCGCCAAGGTGACTCTGATCTACACCAAGCCTCTCATGAATTCTATGCCCACTGAAAAATCGAAAGGCCGACGCAAATTCGATGTGAGGGAACCGGCGCTGTCGGATCAGGCTATATGGGCGTGCCATCTAGACCATGGGTATTCATGCCCCTTGTAATAAGGTCAGATCAAAGTCTGTGTTGAAACACGTAATAGACAGTCTTGGCATCATTTCTCAAGCCCAGGGCCCTCTTTCGCCATGATGGAAAACTTTATGTGATGGAGACTTACAAGGGGCTTTGCTCCCGGCCCCATTTGTAGAGCCCACTTTACAAGCACGCAATTAAGCTCTGAGATGTCGATTCTAAGACAAAGAGGGAATTTTTGCACGGTTTTTCGGCAGATAGTTTTTTATGGGAAACAACTCCGTACGCATAGGGAGGGAATAGAGAGGTAGTCTCATGGTACGTGGGAAGTAGATCAGGCGAGACTCTCTGGACATGAGCCCCCAGAGAATGACAGCCTCCGTGGACTCGAGAAGATGATTACGAAGCCCATGCAAACAATGTACATCTTTCAGGGATCTCATTCCGGCAATCTTCCCGCTCAGACCCATGCGTTCTTGCAGATACTATGCCCGAGCGTGGAGCACCATCGGGACGTCCGTTACTAAATAACAACCTGTACCCATGGTATAGCCCCGTACCTGATCTCCCTTTCGAGGATAAACGTGGTCACCTTTTGTTTATAGACTTGCGCCAAGGTAGCATGTTCCACGTAGTTGATTCTGCGTCCGAGATAGCGCCGCGAAGGTTGAATGACTAGGTGGCGCGTTGTTATATAGCCAGACCACGCAGCTCAAGGAGGGGCGTCCTTCAGCGCAACATCTGTGTCAAAGATGGCTGCTGTCACGGAAAAGCCCACTTCGGGCGATGCTGCGGTGTCGGCAGAGAGACAGGATGATTCTTCAAACGGACCGTCGACGAGTGGGTCTGTCACTGATAGAGCGAACTTGCTGGGAGCTACTGCCGAGGAATTTCTCGAGGCCGAGGAGTATGGACAAACGATTGACCTCGATGAAGCGAAGAGGGTGAGTTGCTACGGCATGCGCTCTGGTGACATCTCAGATCTAACTTGAGCAGCGCGCCGAGACGTTGCTCTACTTTCACGAAAATGATCCCAACTTCAACACGGATTCCATCATACGTCTCCAGGCTTTCGTTCAGAACGAGGATCTCTTTGAGAACCCCGAGAAACACAATGATTTCATCACAGATATGAAGACTGAGGTCGCCCTTCTGACCACCAACTCACCCTACGCCGAAGTTCGGGCCGTCGTCAGCAACAAGGACGATCCATCGGCACCCGCTGGCACGATACGGGCCTGGATCATTGGCCTATTCTTTGTCGTTGTACAGAGCTTCGTCAACCAGCTCTTCTCAGTCCGCCAGCCATACATCAGACTCGAAGCCCCGGTTATCCAGCTACTTTCGTACCCTCTTGGAAAAGCATGGGAGAAATGGCTTCCTACTGGGGAGTTTACTTTGTTTGGTTCGACGCACATGTTGAACCCGGGACACTTTAACCAAAAGGAACACATGCTGATCTCCATCATGGCTAATGTCGCTTCGAGCTTGCCTCATTCACGATACATCATCTTCACCAGTTGGTTGAAGAAGTACTTTGACATGCCTTTTGCAGCAGACTTTGGATTCCAAGTCTGCCTCTCGGTGCGTTTGGCTTCAAACATTTGCTCCTGCGAAGCCTGCTGACCAAGATAGCTGTCGATGAACTTGCTCGGTTTCGGACTCGCGGGACTGGCTCGGAGATTCTTGGTTTATCCATCGTTTTGTATCTGGCCTCGCTCACTTGCAACTGTCGCTCTCAACCAAAGTCTTCACAATGGTACGGAACACCTCGCTACTTCTGGAGTACAGCCTATTGACCATCTGCAGAGAGCAACACAGTAGCACGAGGCCCCTTCAACAGGAAATACAGCATGACCCGGTACAAGTTCTTCCTCATGTCATGTGGTGCTATGTTTGTCTGGTTCTGGTTCCCCGAGCACATCGCCTCTGCTCTCTCGTTGTTCAACTGGCTGGCGTGGATCGCACCCGACAACTTTACTCTTGCGGCCATCACCGGCGTCAAGAAGGGCCTTGGTCTTAACCCGTTACCTACCTTTGACTGGAACGTTGCTACTTACAACATTGATCCCCTACTCGTGCCGTTTCACGTCACCTTCAACATGTTCATCGGCTGTGTTCTGGGCGGAATCACCATCGCTGCCATGTACTGGACAAATACCTTCAACACGGGTTATCTACCCATCAACACGAACACCATGTTTGACCACACTGGCGCCAAGTACAACGTTTCGTCAATCCTCGATGAGAACGGGCTATTGGATGAGAGCAAGTATCAAGCCTACAGCCAAGTCTACATTGCTGCCTCTTCAGTAACCTATTAGTAAGCTATTCTCCCCCCCTTGAAGACCGTTGAACTGACTTCGCACAGTCTCTACTTCTTTGCTGTATACAGCGCCGTCATATCTTATGCGGCTCTATATCACTGGAACGACATCAAGATGGGCTTCAAGTCTCTGTTGGAGAGCATCAAGAAAAACGGCAGGGTTGACGACTTTAAGGACATTCACACGAGGCTCATGGAGAGCTACACCGAGGTTCCAGAGTGGTGGTACTTGATTCTGAACGTGAGTTGTCATTTCGTGTTTCTGTCTTCTGCTAACGGGTTTGATAGATCGTTGGAATCGTCCTCGGTATCGTTGCTGTCGCAGCTTGGCCGACCAACACCAGCGTGGGCACAGTCTTCTTCGGTATTGCACTCGCTATCCTCTTCACCATTCCAACCGGTATCATCTTTGCTACCACTGGCATCGAAGTCGAGTACAATGTGCTTGCCGAATTCATTGGAGGAGCGTGGCAGCCTGGCAATGCTTTGGCGGTAGGTGATGCCGGTTATCGGGGCCGCAACAGGACTGACTATCTCTAGATGAACTTCTTCAAGGGCTTTGGATACGTGACGGTCGCTCACGCTCTCGACTTTGCCAACGATCTCAAGCTTGGCCACTATCTGAAGATACCCCAGCGCCAGACGTTTTGGTGCCAGACAGTTGCGAGTGAGTGCTTGGCCTGCCTTTATAGACCGCGATCTAACCTTCCTTATAGCCATTGTATCCGCCGTTGTCTGTACCGGTGTCATGAATTTCCAGATCACCAGCATTCCCAACATCTGTGAAACCAACCAAAAGGACAAGTTTAGTTGCCCTGGAGTTGAGAGCTACTTCACTGCGGCCGTCCTATTTGGCTCCCTCGCACCCCGTAAAGTCTTTGGATCAGGGGCGCAGTACACTGCTCTGCTCGCTGCTTTCCCCGTTGGCCTGGCCTTCCCCATCATCTACTACTACGCAACTCGCAGGCTCCCAAAGAAGCACTGGCTCACCAAGATCCACCCCGTCGTCATTTTCAGCGGCGGTCATGTTTGGTCACCTTACAACTTGGCGTACATGTGGCCTGCCGTTATTCCAGGATGGCTCTCCTGGGTTGTCATCCGCAAGAGGTATCTCACGTTTTGGTCCAAGTACAACTATGTGCTCTCGGCTGCTTGGCAGACGGGAATTGCGCTTGCGGCTCTTGTCATCTTCTTTGCTGTTAGCTATCCTGGCGCGGACATCAACTGGATTGGAAATAGTGCAGATAGTGGCTGTGAGGTTGAGGCTTGCACTCGACTCAAGGTGCCTGAGGGTGAGTTCTTTGGACCACAACCTGGAACTTTTCCGGGGTAAACAGCTTGGGTGTTTGTTTGAGATTTAAAGTGTTCTGTAGCTGTTGGGAGGGATTGGATAGTCTTAATGAAGGGCCCGAATACCAAAAAAAGTTGGAGATGAAACTTCAAGCCGAAATCCCTTTCCGCTTCTAGAGCTAAGCTCCTACTGCTCTAAGCTAAGTTGGCATGAGGTCGGGCTGAGGTGCCCGAACCCTCTGTCTGATTTCAGTGTCTCCGAAGGAAAACAGGGGTTTAAAATCATCCAGTGATATCTCGGAGATCACAGCCTGATTATTCTCTGCGAGCATGCACTGCTGACAATGTGACTGGAGACGTTCGCGTCGCTTAAAAGCCAACCAATGATCTCTCAAAGAGCGCAGCCTGATTAGTATTGCTGACCATGAATAACCATGAACTCCATGGTGGCCCCAGGCCTGTAGGTCTCTCTTGTTATGCCCCTTTGTCATTATGCTCATTACAGCAGGAACTTCTATACTTCGATAGTTATGCAATGCTACCACTTCGGCCCCCGGCCTCGTTGCTGGTCTGGTTCAACTCTGTTGGCTGACTCGGGTCCTCCGCTGCAGTATCCCTGGGGTGGCGTATTTTCAGCTCTGGGCAGTCAGAGAAGGTGATTTTGATATATGACAGAGCATCGCCTGCCGAGAGTCTGTCCCCTTCCAACTTCTTTCTTGTCGTTCCTTCGTGCAACCTTGCTTTAATCCAGACTTGCCAACAATCGTATCCTACACACAGTTCTCAACTGGGGTCCCACGCGCATCTTTGACCATGGAACCCCCTCGATTATCCACGTCGCCAAGAATGGGGATATTGAACAACTGAAGGGGCAGCTTCTTGGGGACGTCGACCTGGACCTGCGGGACGAGCTGTACGGCCAAACGGCGATATACTGGGCATCCGAAATGGGCCATCTAGAAGTCGTCAAAGTCCTTCTTCGCAAACATGCCAAGATCAACATCGCAGACGATAGGGATCTGCTACCATTGTACTGGGCTTGCAGCAACAAGCACGATGAGATCGCCAGGCTTCTCCTCGACTCAACCACCAATCCTCAAGATATACTGCACCGCGATGGGTATGGGCGGTCGGCTCTGTCTTACGCCGCCATGTGTGGCTTGACAGATGTTATTCAGCGCCTTCTCTCTACGCCTAGTGTCGAAATAAACTCACGAGACGAAGATGGGTGGACTCCCCTCATGTTTGCGGCCGCACGTGGCCATGAGGAGGCCAGCAAACGCCTGCTGCATGCCGACGCAGACCCATCTATCAAGGATAAAGAGGGCCGAACCGCACTCTACCATGCCGCTTCAAACGGTCATGTCGACATAATCCGAATTTTCTATAAGAAAGAACCAGATCTTATTCTCTCCAAGGGCGAGAAAATGACTCCTCTTGGTGCGGCATCTTCCGCTGGCTTCCTACCGACTGTCAAGTTTCTCTTGGATAAGGGAGCAGATTTGAACTTGCGAGAAGGCACCTATAAGCAAACACCACTTATGTCTGCAGTAGAGAATGGCCATGGCGATGTTGTGCAGTGTCTCTGCGCCCGCGGTAATGTGGATGTCAACGCTACCGCGGCCGGTTGGAGAGAATACACGGCCTTGATTTTTGCAGCCATCCGGGGGGATCCTGGGATTATGAAGACCCTTCTCGAGCATAAAACGGATCTTGAGAAAGTGGACTCCGAGTATGGGCAATCTGCCCTCTCTTGGGCTACCGAAGATGGGAATGTCGACGTGGCAAAGCTTTTGATCCAAGCTGGTGCCAACCTTTATTCAACCAACCACTATGGAGAATCCCCTGTTCACTTTGCAGCCATGAGAAGCACCAAGATGCTCAAAACGCGTATTTAAGAGCCAAGAAGACCGGGTATTGCAGACACCGAGCTTATACCGCGGGCACGTGCAATAGAAACGGGTTTGCGTTATGCTTGCGAGTCCGGCAATCAAGAAATCCTAGACTTCCTTTTTGGGTCTGATGAATACCTGAACGCGCAGGATGAAAATCAGAGGACTGTGCTATCTCTTGCATCAGAGCATGGCAACATGACTGAGATGGAGAAGTTGTGCGAAAAAGACCCTAACTTCAACCTGAGAGACAGCAGCGGCCGCACCCCTCTATCCTGGGCTGCAGCAAACGGTGACAAAGAATGCGTGAGCTTGCTGTTGAGACAGGGTGCCGATCCAGACCTCGCCGACAGCAGCCGCAGGACACCTCTCTCATGGGCGGCTGGTGAGGGGCACCTCTCAGTTGCCAAACACTTGCTCGCCTACAGAGTGGACAAGGAAACGCCGGTTTCACCTGAAACCATCGATGACAGCAAAGCCATGCAGGAGCCAGTCTTCGCCAAGGAGTCCCGACCTGCCCAGGAAGCGGCGATTCGATCCACAGCCAAGACTACCAAGACAACGGCCAAGGCAATCGAGGTGGACTCCCGGGACAACAAGTCTTGGACGTCGCTCTTTCATGCGGCATACAACGGACACAAGAATGTCGTCGACACCTTGCTATCACACGGAGCTGACCCGACTATCGAAGACAGTGGCAATGTCACAATAGTGGAACACTTAAATCACAGGAAGCAGAGACTTGAACGAGATGCTGCAACAGGATCGGCCTCGCCTGTTGATGACTCGAAGCCTGAGCCGGCAGCGCTTGATGCTGTGCTGCAGATTCTGATGTCATCTGAGTCGCTGCGAAAGGAGCCTTTGAAGGAGGCTGCGATAGTGGACAACCGGTTCTCGGCGACGGTGGTAAGAATCCACAAGAAAGAGGAGAGTGACATGTTATCTTCAATGCTCTCGGTCAATACTGTACTGCGACAAGATCTAACCAAACATTCGAACGGCGATGACTCGTGCTGGTGGCTGCATCTTCCTGCAAACAACGTGAGTCTCTTCTGACATTGAATATGACACTTGGCCAAACTGACATCTACTTCAGATGACATGGGTCGAGGTATGCATCTGGTTCAATCAACTGTCGCAAGTTCAAGTACAGGAGCAAGCTAACTTATTGATGCAAGGTTCTCATGGGAAAACACTTCGAATCGGCAGGAGAAGAGGAGAAATGGAAACGGAATATCGTCTTGAAGCCGAAATTTTGGTCCAGACAACAGCACACCTCATGGGACAAGGCTTACCATGCTCGATTCATGCGCCCAACTTGCCATTCATTTGCCCTTTATGCGTCGGAAATACCGTTGCATTTATGACCCCTCGAGCTAACATATGTCTTAGCACAATCCAGAGCCAAGGCAGATTCATCAAGATCGAAACCTCACTTCAAGGGAGTTGTGTTATTCGTATGTCACATTGGTTCCTCTACCTAAGATGTCTTCTAATGCGCCAGAATAGATGCCCTTTCTACACTGGGATGTGGAGGATGAAATCGAGAAGTTGAAGAAGATCCTAAAGAAGAAGCGTAGCCTCCGAAAAGCTCCAGAGGTCATGAAAGAGCAGGAAACACAGGATATGGTCAATAGACGAGACCTCAACGGAACCGAGAAGCTTTACGGGAGGTATCTGGACCAGAAAAGCCCACTGCACGTTCGCAGGACCCTCGACCAATTCTACTACCACACGCTGCCAAACACCGACGAGCGAGATAAAGACCAGACAGCCCTTCGACACTTCAGGAACTAACAGTTTCCGGGAGAAGACTTCAAGCCGGTCCTGACCATGGTTGATCAACTGTGGATGTGGGTGCTCCCAGAAATGGGGCGATCACCTCCCACCGTCATCACCGCGTTCCCGCAAAGATGCAACAGAATGACTTCGTCAACGTCCAAGAACATGACTGCATTGATAGCCAACATCATTGAGAGGGCTCGAGAGTTGGCGGTCAGAACCAATGGTGAACTGGCAGAGGTCATCGCTAGCGAGTGTTCCAGGATTTACCTTGATGCCACGAGCGACCATCCAGTTTCTGGAGATCTATAACACCTCAATAGGAGAGATTGTGAGCACAATCTTCTTTACAAGCACCCACCATACTAATCATATCATTCTTCAGACCGACCAGAGACGCAGCTGTTCAAGGAGTTTCAAGAAAACATCAAGTCGAAGGAGACCAATGGAGTCAAAACCCCACAGGAACGCGATCCAGACACTCTAAAAAAGATGATTGATATCGAAAACGACATTGAGGATCTTCGCCAGATCAAGGATATTAGGGAGGAGCTCAGTATCATGTCCTCCCTATTTCATGTTCAGAAGGATGTCCTCCAGGTCATGGACCACGCGATCGGGGGCGAGATCGACCCAGCCCATCGGCATCCGCACCTATTCCCCGAATTCTCTACTTCAACACCATCCCTTTCGACTTCGGGCTCGCCCGTAGTTGATGTCAAAGAACGAGCATCCCAGTCACTCATGCTCATGGCAGTCAACCGAAATATCGAAACAGTGCAGAGACTGGAAGAATATGCAGAGCGAGCGGCCACAGCGGTCTTTACCCCCCTTCTCATACCCACGTGGGCCGCACTAATGTGTTACCGACAAACAGATCCAACAACTACTCGACCTGAAGAACAAGCAAGCGACCCTTTTGCAGGAGCAGCTGGCTCGAAAGCTCGCCGTCCAAACCGGCAAGCAGGGAAACACGATCATGTGGTTTACTGTTGCGATAATAATGTTTGTATGTTAAATTCCGCCTGTCGGTTAAGGAGTATAACCGCTAAGTGCTTCCCAGCTGCCGCTCTCGCTCATGGCTTCATTTCTAGCTCTTGAGGTATTAGAATTTCCTTGGTCAAACGATAAGCTGTCGCTGTCATTTGTGCTTGAAATTCTCTGTAAGTAGTTTCTCCCTGAGCACTGCTATAGCTCTGGTGGCTTCTTAAGCACTCGACACCAACTAATACTAACTTATCACGTAGTTACCGTGTCCGTGGTTGTTTGCGTTCCTGCAGTGACCCTGGCTTTTCACTTGGACAACGGAAAGGTCGCGCTAAAGTATGTTCAAAAGGTCGCGAGCGTGGAATATAGATCTCAAATCATGGTGGCGATGAAAGAGAAATATCACCGCTTTTTAGAGAAAATGAAGGATGCGCGTTCTCGGGGACATGAGAAAAACCCAGTTTGAGATGAAGGAAAAAGGGAGAGAAGAGAGCGGTTCTAATATAGAAGGATTAAGGCAGTTATGATACTGTCAGAGCGTAGGGCTATTCTTGTGGATGACTTCAATCTTTGTATTGCTTGTGCTGTTCTTCCTGAGGCTATCGCCAACTTCCTGTCTGGGCCGCAACGTGGCCTTCCTACTTGACTAGTCTATCCGAGCCTTCTCCAATCAACCAGAGATTATCCCACCGACCCCCAGAGGATCATGGCTTGCTTTGCGGTTGCCTGCTTGGAACTCAAGGCCCTCCCTTCTCCTTCTGCTCCTTGGCTAGTCGACATAGCGGACACAGCTCGCTCTTGTTGCTCCTCTGTTCATGATCCGTATTCCCGCATGAGCCCATCACTTTGAACTTGCCCTTTGCCTGGCGTACCTTGGCGCACAAGTCGTGGTCTGTTACTTTCTTGTGAGGATAGTCACACTCTTTGCAAGTGCACTGAGTGACGGTTTCTTTGCACATGCCGGCAATGCTTGCTTTTTTTGTTATGGATGGTAGTTGTTTTGAGTCGCCCGGAACTCTTGGATGCCGCAGTTTTAGGAGATTTGGGCGCCAAAGAAGTGGTTGAGTTGACGCTGGTGGGCTACTTATAGCTGGGATGGAAAACAGTCACGGCCGTTGTCTATGCAGTGCTAATCACAAAGGGAGCGTTATTTGAATGAATTAGTGCTGTAGAGGATTTGGTTATACTTTAGACACTGAATAGGGCAGCTGCTGAGTATTCGACGTTACGAGAGGGGTTGAAAAGCTGACTTGAGTCGCTGAGAGCTTAATTTCTGACATTTGTGTCAGCCTATATCATGCGGAAGAGGTTATCTCCTCGACAGTAACACGGCTTAGGGAACTTCATGATTTGATTTTCAGCCCCCTGGAAGAGTACTCAAAGTTGTAATCCAGCATGCTTAGGATGCGTTGCTTCGCAGCAGGCTTCAATTCAAAACTCATGATCCTTGCTTTCCCTTCTTCACTTCCTTTGATCACTTCTGTCCCTTGTTTGCCTCTACTAGGCGTCTACATGGCTCGCAGAAGCCGTCGTGAGTGTGCGAAAGGGTCGGTTGCCACACAGAACACGAGCGAAAAACCTTGGTCTCTGACCGGAGCACCTCATTGCATAACTGATGTGATTGATCCCACCGGTAGGTAGCGGCACATCGTCGGCACCTATAGCCATCGTAAAAGTGTTTACACATGGTGGCGTAGTATGGTTTCTTTATCTTTTTGAGTTGTCTTGGTTGCTTTTGAGTGTTGAAAGGCAGAGGCGAATGGTGACTTGGGTACTAGGGAGCTGGCCCTAGGAGGACTTACTTATAGTTAAAGCCGAAAACATATCACTGCCAGAGCTGCTGCTGTGGAGGAAATAAAGTGCATAATTAGATAATACATTGGAGACGACTTGGACATGGGACTGCGCTACAGCTTTGCGTCGCAGTTCACTCGGGAGGATACGTGGAACTATGAATTCATTTGAAGTGATGGTATAGTCAAGGAATAAGAAACCAGCGTCCTCGCTGTCATGCATGCATGGGTGGCTCGGTGATTCAGCTCACCGAGACGTTGTTCATGCGAAGCACCCGCCTTTTTCTTTGGCTGGCTTGCTAGTGAACAAACGCGGTTGACGCAGCGAGGACTATCAACCATCCGAGCTCAAGTCGGTATGGACCAGTCTCTAAATTAATATGAGAGCCAACTGGACTTGCAGAAAGTCAGATGGTTCTGGCTATTTATAGCTTCATACATCCTTGTCAATGACAACAAACGGCCTGAATCAACCACATCCCCGGTCTTTTCTGCAATTGCCAGTATTACAGAGACCAAGTCAATCCTCTATTCACGCACGAGAATCACCAGACCCATAACACCCCCATGAAGCCTAAAAACAATTTCCTGTGTAAAAAGCCCACGGAGTAGGCGTTATGCTCCAAGTCAAAACCGACTTGCCCAGCGGGCACTACGAGGGGTAGCACGAGTTGGCGATTTTAGAGTGAGTGCCATATGTCGCAGTGTGGTCACGCGACTCCGAATTAGGCGCAGTCAGGGTTGGAAAAGCACGCATCGCAGCAAGCCTTTGTGAGTTCAGACTCAGTTAATGAAAGGTTGTCAAACTTCTTGAAGAAGACGGTGGGGTTCGAGAGGGACCCGGGTTTCCTCAGGGCTTTGAGGTTACTGCATGCGGCAGCTGTCTGGACAACCCAGTCGGTATGAGCCTCTGTTGTTGTTAAGGTTTGAATCCCCGTTTCAGTCTCGGTAAAGATGTCTGTGACGTCGTCGGTGACAGTGACGAGGGTATTGTCGGTTTGAGTGCTATGCTAGGTGATGGTCTCGGTGGTCTCGGGGGCTGACATGGTAGTGCCCGGGGCATAACGAGTGAGGGTGACTGTTCTCATGACAGTAGGCTTCTTCAGGGTGATCTTGAAGATTTTCAAGGTAACAGTATCAGCCTCAGTGATCGTCTCGACGTCGACGTCCGTGGCAGTGACGGTTATGATTGGGGGAGTTACACTGGAACAGTTAGTATGTAGGATAAGTCATCAGGACAGTGGTACTGGCGGCAGACCAGTCTCACTAGTCATCTAAGTCACCTTTACTTCTGCTTGGTTCTGACTCAAGAGTGTTTTGCTACCTTGGCCATCCGTGACATCTGACTGGATCTGCATATCTATTGATCATGTTGACTTTAGCTTTACAGACCCTTTATTCTCCTCGTAATAGTTGAGGGGGGGCTCGTCAGGTCAAACCAACATTCCTTCACTGTCTTGACAAGGCAGTGGATCGGAAAGGAAGGAGAAGGATTTGCAAAGCAGGCTGCACATGCCAAGTCGAGTAAAAATCATGATTGACGATCACTGCTAATCTTGGCCGCGAACGCGGTCGCTAACGTTACCTCTGGACACCTGGAAGTTTCTTGCATGAATGCACGCCTGTTTGTCTCACAATCCCAGCCTTTACACTAAGACACTTTCCAGGCCAAGGATCAGACTGACATGCATTTGACTGTTTTTATTATAGAACTTCTAGAGCGTTATCACATGCACCCTCGGTACGATGTTGACCCTCATTCACATGGGTATACCCTCAAGCTCAACTTGAAGCAAACTACCCTACAGCAATACTCGTTTCCGCGGTTTCTCAAAACAACGAGGGAGGACATGTGAGAGTAAAAAGTTTAAACACTTGAGGAGCTGGAATTGATGGATTCAATAAAGATGAGATGTAAATTGCACGCTATTATTCATGCTACTAGATACCACATCATTCTACTCCTCAGTGCTGTCGCTCTGCAAGGAATCAGTCTCCCAGGGCTTCACGGACTTGCCCTCCACGTAATCACCACCAGCAGGCCTCCACATCTGCCAAAATGTCATAGGCTGCAGCTCCCTCTCAATCTCTTTCCAGTCGTCGCCAGGTTCCGCCTTGGTAGGTTGTAGTCTGTTGACGTTGACGACTGTGAAGCCGTGCTTCTTGTAAACGGGCACGCCAAGCTCAGTGGCGTCCAACCACATCTCGACCCCCATCTCGTCGGCCTTTTTCTTTCCCCAGTTGAGGATCAAGTCGGCGACGCCTTGACGTCGGTAGTCTGGGTGCGTGTAGAGGATGTTGAGGTCTTGTAGGGTTAGCAAAGCGCATATCGACGGCAATGATTACTTACAAACTTGTGGTCGCGCTCCCATCTTGCTTCTTGGGAGGTCAAACTGCTCTAGACATCTGCTGACATATTCCCGTCTCTCGCCTTCGGGGTGCCAGTCGGCATCTTCATGGGCGTTGTAATCTTCAAAGGGGTTGGTCGGGCATATCTTCCAGAGACAAGCGCCGACAATGGTGCCATCGTCATTGACGACCTTGCCCCAGTAGCTTGTTGAATCGTCATCATGCCATCCTAGCTGACGGGCTGTGGATTCCCTGAGTGATTCTTCCCTGGCAGAAGGTCCGTCACCAAGAAGAGGACAAAAGAGGCGGAAGAAGGGTTGATAAGGTTTCTCGTAAGAAGCCCATTGGCACTCAATGACTTGATCAAAGTCGTTGGCGAGATCAACCTCGAGCAGCTTGAAAGTCATGACTGATATTTTTGCTTCTTTTTCACAGACTCAAAGTGCTCAACGCAGTATTAAAGGTGGCGATCTTGGGGGCGAAGGGAAAGGGTTGCAGCACTGATATGGTGAGACACGGATGGCTCGAGAGCACACCCACCAAAACCGAGAAGCTGGACACCACACCACCACAGTCTTCACAGAGCCCCAACAAGGTCGTCCGTTTTGCGCCAATTTTCCGTTCACTATTGACGATGCCGGACGCCACCGACGGCAGGGATATGATCAGGGGGTGATGCGGTGCCACACCGCACGGGATAATGTTCCTAGATATGCAGGAGAAACCTCGTCCAGCCCGTTGTAGCCCGTATCATTGTGACGAACTGTGACTGTCAGGTCATCTATTTCGCTCGGTGTCTGTTGCTGGTAAGATCTTGCCAAGCGAGCATCCTTCAGCTCTTTGCGAGTCGGAGCTTCAAACTGTTATGGAAGGTGATTGCACAGACGCTGTTCGGGTCGATCTACCGACTGTACCGCTACGGATTACCTGTTGGTCCTGGACATCCCTGTCGGATGGGGTCGCAGATTTGCAGGGGTGCCGGACTGTGAAAAGTGTGATTCCATGCCTCAGGGCATAATTGGTCTACCCTGCGTGATTATGGCCTCTTTTTTTTTTTCCTTCTCGCAAATGCTTTTTATGATATCAAACGTCTTGGATGCTACTATAGCTGTGAGTCGTTGCACGTCCAACCACGTCCGACACCTGAGAACCCTTGTATCAGGATCAGCACAAGACTTCCTAAAGCGGGTTACAATACATGGGCCCCTGCAGCCACTCAGCTCCGGTAACTCCATCGGGCTGTTCCAAGATCTCGCAGGGGTTGAGAATGAGCTGAGGCCTCATTCTGTGACGACAGGGCTTGGACGCCGAATAGGACACTACAGGGAGTCAATAAGATTCTAAGCAGAGCTGAAATCCCGCGCTCGACTTTGCTCTTTTTCTTTTCCTTCCAATTCAGTGCGTGTCGGGGGGGACTTCACATGACGAGTAGGAGATGCAAGCCGTAAGACGAATCTATAGGCCATGATTCTGTGCCGCTTGTTCCAAGATGTGACCGTGTTTCGCCTGTAGTGATCCCTTTTCTTAATTGCTTCTTCCCTCTCAAGTGTCGACCCTGTAAATCTTTTTCTCGTTTCTCTCAATTCTCCTTGTCCCGCCATGTTATTGTTGCCGCCGGTTCGCCCAACATGAGTTCTACGCAGAGAGTCATCACCGACTCCAACAAGTCTCCCCTGGTCCAGGTTTTGACCATGATGTTCCTGGTTATTGCGATTCTCTCGTGCTTTGTTCGCATGGGAACAAAGGTTCACATGATCAAGGCGCTGAGGGTCGATGATATCCTTACCATTGTTGCTACTGTGAGTAGAGCAGTTTTGGGCTCAGCGTTCATGGCTCACTCTGTGTTTTCCAGGTTCTCTCAGTTGCCCAGTCTGCCGTCGTGTTTGTCGCATGCGACCATGGCTTGGGAAAACATTATGATACCTTGAGTACCGACGATGTCGACATATTCTTCAAGGTAAACGCCTCCGTCGCGAGCTCTCTTCCACCACTGACCAAGTTTGCGACCGTAGACGCAATATGCCATCAACGCCATGCTCATTACCTCCCTGCTCTGCTGCAAGCTGTCAGGCACAATGAGTCTCCGCATCATGGGTCAAAAGAGCCAAAAATGGATCTTTATCACCTGCGAAGCTGTCGTCGGTCTTTGGGGTCTCACTGCCCTCATCGTCAGCTTCTTCCAGTGCAGTCTTCCTGCTCCATGGCTGTACGACGACGACGAGAAGTGCATCAACCGCACTGTTTTCTGGACTTATTACTCAATAGCCAACATCATCACCGATCTTGCTATCGTGGTGGTGATGTGCGAGAATGTCATGAAGATTCGCACATCGCTGTCCAAGAAGATCTTGGTGATGAGTGTCTTTGGCAGTCGTATTCTGTGAGTCTCACCCGGTGCATCTGCCAGATGCTTTGGATCAGAGTACTGACATCGACACCCAGTGTCACACCTGCTATTGCTGTCCAGATCTACTACACCAACAAAGCCATTGCTTCGGCAGACTTTTCCTTCTCCATCTGGCAAGCCGCCATCGCCGTCCAGCTGGTTCAATGCCTCGCCATCCTCACAGTCTGCGTCCCCAACTTCAAGCCCTTCCTCGACAGCCTAGAGTCGGGCCAGATCCGGATCGACGATCTCCGCCGACAGGGCAAGTCGAGCAGCAACGGCTACCCAACCAACCGGATGGGATACGCAGGCTACAAGTCAGCCGAGAACAGCGCCCTGGGCAGCCGATCACGAACGGCAAAGGAACCCCCCACGACCCAATCGCAACAGAGCCAGGTCTTTGAGATGGTCGACCTGCCCAAGCACAGAGCTAAGGCTGCCGGGGATGCGACGTGGGATGGGCAGAGTCGAACGAGTCACTCAAGCCAGACGATTCTGATTCACCAGACTTGGCAGGTGGACGTGGAGAACATGCATGAGAGGGCACTGGAGCGGGACTAAAGACCAAATTTTCCTTTCTTTTCTCTTCCCCCGAGGGGAGGCGTGTGGAGCTTTAGGTTTCATGTAGACGCGTAGACGACGAAAAAAAAGCAATTAAACATGCGGGATGGACTGAATCCCCCAACTTTGTCACCTTGAATCGTCTTCTTTTCATGTGAAGCCAAGGTATATGCTGCAGGAGGCTAAAACGGTCTCCACTGCGAGGACGAACCTGCGGGATGCTCTCCCGCAAAAGACAGGGGGCTGTTGAGGGGGGATCCATTTTGTTGGTGGTTATGGCGGGCATCAGGTAAGACAGGAAAGGACAGTAGGATGAGAGGATGAAACACATCCCGTCCCGTCCGGTGTGATGTGGCAAGAGGCGACAAGTCGAATCTGGCACTGCCTCGTGGCGTTTCTCTTCACTGTGATAGCAGCTGAATCCTTCTACGCGAGCTTATTCACAGTCGATCTTGTTCTATTCAACCAAATTGCGCAGATGATAGCTTCCATGCGTCGTCCATTCAGATCGCTCCCAACACCCATGCAAAAAGTTCCCTCCGCCGTAACCGAGGAGGCAATTCAAGAAAAAGAAAGTAATCACAACAGGTCCCCCCCCGGCCCCCCTGCTCGCAAAAACGGTCTTTACCTTCCATCTTGAGGTTGTCACTTTATTCTTCGGTACACGGCTGCTGCCAGGGGAGGGGACCCCTGACCAAGAAAATTCCCCTTGAGCAAGTGCGCCAAGATGCGACCGGGTGCATCGGGGTAGGATGCCGGTTACGTTAAAGACTGCGTCTGGATGCTATAGGTAGCATCCTTCTTTCTGCGGCTGCAGTCTACGGTTGACATTGCATCTAACGTGCAGTGCATTCTTGATCACCTTTTTTTTTTTTTTTGCGAGCTTTTTGTTACCTACTTGCCTATTCCCCTTCTTTCCTCCTCAATTCTTTCTCCATTCCTTTGGTGTTTCTGCTTGATTGTGCCGCACCACCACCGCAAACATGGGCAGCGATAACTCGTCCACCTACGAAATGGGTAACACGGCGGCCGTCAAGGCCAGCAACGTCCAGGTCGCCGTTGAAGCCGAGCCCAATTCCTCGTCTCGATCGACGAGCACATACGGCGATAATGATCACCTGGCACGACTGGGAAAGAAGCCGGTCCTCAAGGTACGCCATCCCCCCTTCTGCCCTTCAAGCATCTATACTGACCAGATATAACAGCGAAACTTTGGTTTCATGTCTATTCTCGGTTTTAGCTGCACCATCCTCATCACCTGGGAAGCCGTCACCGTCCTCTTCGCTCAAGGCCTCAACAATGGCGGCACTGCCGGCGTCATCTACAGCTTCCTCATCGTCTGGATCGGCAACTTCAGCGTCTTCTCTACAATGTGCGAGCTGGTCTCGATGGCGCCCACGGCCGGAGCGCAGTATCATTGGGTTGCTATGTTGGCGCCGCGATCCTGCGCCAAGTTCCTCAGCTACCTCACTGGAATGTTGACTGTTGGCGGTTGGCAGGGTTCAGTCGCTTCGAGTGCGCTGCTGACCGGCAACATGATCTTGGGTCTTACCTCTCTGAATAATGATGGCTTTCAGCCTCAGCTGTGGCAGGGAACGTTGCTGTTCTGGGCCATCTTCATCTTTGCTGTGTTCATCAATACCCTCGCCAGCTCAGCGCTGCCCAAGTTCGAGGGTCTCATCTTGATCCTCCATGTCTTGGGCTTCTTTGCCATCCTGATTCCCCTCGTCACTCTGGGACCTCATGGAGATGCCAAGGAGATCTTTACGACCTTTGTCAACAACGGTGCCTGGCCCTCTCAGGGATTGTCCTTCATGGTTGGAATGATGGGCAACGTCTTTGCCTTTGTCGGTACCGACGCCGCATTTCATGTACGCTTACCCTCACTTCAACGTATTCAGAAGGCTTGCTAACTGTCGTAGATGTCCGAAGAGACCGTCAACCCATCTGTCGTTGTCCCCACTTCCATCCTCCTCAGCCTCGTCATCAACGGCACCTGCGGTTTCGCCATGATCATCGCCATGGTATTCTGCATGGGCAACTTCGACGAAGCTATCGCCTCGGGTCCTGGCATGCTAGGCTTCCCCCACATGTACATCTTCAAGCAGGCCACCAACTCTACTGCCGGGGCCACTGTCATGGCCAGCATCATCATGATCCTCGGAGCTTGCGCAACCGTGGGCATGCTGGCCTCGACTTCTCGCGTCTTCTGGTCTTTTGCGCGTGATCGTGGTCTCCCCTTCTGGCGCGTCCTTTCGACAGTTGATGAGCGTACTACTGTCCCCGTCTGGGCCGTCGCTGTTACCACAGGCATCGCGATCCTCCTGTCTCTCATCAACATTGGATCTCCCGTTGCCTTTCAGAACGTAACCTCTCTTTCCATCTCCTGCCTCTACGCCTCCTATCTCATCGCCGCCGTCCTGCTCCTCTATCGTCGCATGACCAAGGGCTTCACTATGCCTTCTGGCTCAGACCTTCCAGCCCTGGCAAATACTGCTGGCGCTGAACTTGTCTGGGGCCCCTTCCATCTTCCCGGTGCTTTTGGCATCGCCAACAACGTCTTCAGCATCTGCTATCTGGTCGTCATTGGCTTCTTCAGCTTCTGGCCCCCGATGCTGAACCCCACTGTCGACATGATGAACTATAGCGTTCTTGTCTCGGGCTTTGTCGCCATCTTCAGCGTTGTCTACTACTTTGTCCGAGGACGAAAGGAGTACAATGGTCCCATCGTGGAGACTTAGAGATCATTCGGTGCTGTCTCACGAAAAGCGAATTGTTTTTGAGCGATGCCCCCACGGGCTTTTGTTACCATGTTGTAAAGGGCGGCTACCATTCATTCTACCGCTTTGTACAATACTTGATGAAAAAGGCGTCTTAGAAACATAGTAATCCACATTCTCTTCTTGCTCTACGACTCAACAAGTTATCTGTGCGTGAACCTGTAGATCTACCTGGTCCATACCGTTGAGACAAAAGCTCGTAGAGTCCTAGGAGCGCCATAGCTTCCAAATATTGCGTACAACAGCCCCAATCTGCTGACGACCATCCCAGATTGGATAGAATCCCACTGCAAGCAATGTCCACCACAGCCAGATGAGAGACACCACGGTCCATGCAGTGAAGAACTAGAGAAACGTCAGGAACTGGAAAGAGCAATGAAGGGGGAAACGCACTGTTTTGCTAAAAACATAATTCGCGGCATACATGGGCAGTGGCCAGAGGACCCAATGACCGAGGAACGTGGCAATGGCCCACCAGAGGGCATACCGTGCCCATCGACGTTGTGTGTCGTCTTGTGGAATCTCAATCGTGCTGCTGCTTGTAGCTGACTTGTCTTGAGACGATTGCTGCTGCTCATTCTCGTCCGAGTCGATTACCAGCTTCTCCTCTTTAAAGTCGTTCCAGTCGTAGTTATCGGGGCGGATCAGCGAGATGATGATGCTATATAGCATGGGACTGAACAACGAGGCAACTGTGCCGTACATGCAGGGTAGAGTTCCTCCAGTAGATGAGATTGATACCTCTCCGGAGAAGGCATATGCAGAGCCGAGCCAGACTCTGAGGCCTGTTCCCATGCCTAAGAAGGCTGAGGTGATGACGGCGACCTTGCTTTGTTTGCGCCAGATGATGGTGAAAATGACGGGTATGACGCCAGGGCATGTGAGAACACCTATGCAAGGTCAGTAATGAAATTTGATTGCACTCGGAGCTCCTCACCCAGCATGTAAAGCGTCCATCCCATATCGACACCGATGTAATGAAACATGGCCGTAAAGGCAGCGGCCACGACGCCGAAAAGAACGACCCCAATGTGCCCCCAGCGGATCACCTGTTCATTACTAGACTCTCGGTTGAAGTAGACGCGATAGATGTCAAAGGTCAAGATGGAAGAGACGGCGATGATTTGTGCAGACAGCGTGGACGTAACAGCCATGAATGTCATCAGGAGAACTGCAACAGCGCCTCCTTTACCGGCGACAGCGACAGCCACATAAGGCAAAGCAAGTCCGTTCGTGACTTCGGCGGCTGTCATGGCCTATCAATACTGTTAGTGCGGACTTTGAAACACGACGCTGGACTACCTACCCTCGGGTATGTCGGGAAAATTGGCAAAGCTTCAAGGCCGAGCGAGGCCATTCCGACCACGGTGCCAAGGCACCAGGGAATGCTGAAGTATGAGATGCCTCCAACAACATAACCTGGAACAACTGCATTAGGCGATGCGGCAAAGGCCTTGAGAAAGTAACCCGTATCCATCTGATAAGGTCAGCTTCTGCCTTCTCCACTAGACTGAGCATACTTACGCATACTGCTCCAAAGTTGGAGACGAGAAGAATAATGGCGAAGAAGATGCCTTGCTGGGATGTCATGGTGAGAAGCGATCCTTTGTAGTTGCCTTCAATGATATGTGACTCTTGTGCAGCGACAACGAGATCGTAGAGACCACCGATCGAGCCCACGTACTCAGAAGCAATTACCTTCGCTGTGAGCCAGCAGCAGAGAATGAGGATGATGAACGTATGGATATAATCGGTTAGGAAACTATGATCATTAGGTTAGCCATTGATGAGCAACAAACGTCGAAGAACCGCTTACGTTGCTTTGATGCCTCCAACAAGTGTATACAGAACCACACCAAGCGGTAGCAAGAAAGTTGACGCCATAATGTGCATTCCAGTTCTGGCTCAAGTTGTTAGAATCGGGGGGGTTTGAACGGGGCTTGAGAGGCCCTTACAAAAACGAGATGGCAGCGGATGCGCCCAGGATCATGTTGATGGTGTTGAGGAGGTTGTTGACCACTGCCAAGAAGGTGAAACTGAGATGGGCCACGGTGCCTAGAAAAAAAGTCAATTGGGAGAAACCTCATCAAGTTTGATAGATATACCATATCTGATTCGAATGATTTCCAGAATCGTGTGTGCTTCGGGAATACGGCTCTTGCACACGACACCAAGGTACCCGAAGAAGACGATGATAGTTGAGCATCCTGCACCATACCAAAAGGCACCACTTATGCCATAGCTATAAGTCACAAAGACACAGCTGAGCAATGCCGTACTCCAGAGCCAGGACTGCCCATGGTTAGATATCTTGACGTCGCGAGACCGATTCGACGTACCGATACAACAGCTGATGCGACAAGGCCGGTTCGGACTCGACGATTGGCAACCATAAACCTGTAATCGAATGTTCAGTATGGATAGTTCTTGGGTCAGAATAGCGCGTCGTACGTCTCAGCTTTGGAGTTGTCTTCGTGGAGTGTCTTCTTCAAAATGGCTGTCACCCCAATCATGCCTATCCAGTTAGCTCGCGCCTAATGCAACACCCATAAAAAGAAACGAACCAAAGGCAAAAGCAAGTCCAGCTGCCACCACGACGCCATATCCAACCGATTGCGGAAGCGGGGAGGGGATTTCAGGACTGTCGTCCGAGCGAGGACTGATGGCCATCCTAACTTTGGCTTTGGCTCCAAGAAGGGATGTGTAAAGATAAAAAACCCAAATGAGGAGTGCCCTGATGTTGATCGGGCAGAAGACTGCCCTCCTTATACTGTTTCACGGAAGGTTGCACACGGACGCCATTGATGGGTAGTGCTCACATCAAAGACAGATGACGAGATCGCACCCTTGCAGTCATTTCCGCGAAACCGTAGAACCGAGACATGATGAGGCTATTATAATTCAGAATGTCGTCAAACAAGAGGCCAATGAGATATAATTGCAATCACATCTATATCCTGAAAAGACAGCCCTTCTCCCCTTTGCTGAAGATAGCGAAATCTGGGGTTTCGACAGGGGTCGCGCCTTGGCTTCCAAACGCAGTTTAACGCCGATCGCATCATCGCCAACTTTCCCGGACTACCGGGTTAAAGAGAAGTCCCCCTGCCTGCCTCTTGGAGCTTGCACGCCTCAGCTCTAACCTCGTGGTGAGAAACATTCGATCTCTGGCCATGCAGGACGATGCCCACGCGCCAAACTCGTGTCGGACGTGCCGGCAGAGGCGGGTCAAGTGTGACAGGCTGCTTCCGACGTGTCAGCGATGCTCGGATCTCAAGTTGCGGTGTTTGGGATATGAGCGGAGGACGAGGTTGGTGTGGACAAACAGCATGGCCAGCAGAGGCAAGATGATGGGGAAAACCACGTTCGACACTGCTGATGGGCCAAGGAGGCCTGACTCGAAAGGTCGCTCTCTGCCTCCAGAGGCGCGTTCTTCGCCCGTGTCAGTATCCTGGTCGCTTGTCGAACCTGGGCTGCAAGACCTGTCACAAGATTGCCGACAGTACATACGCTACTGTGAGTTCCCTCCACTCCCCCTGGTGCTTTCTGAACTGACAAGTCAGTCGACCTCGAGCTATCCAAGGAATGTGTCGTGTACAACAATCCGTCAGCGAATCCTTTCTTGGCACTGATGCCTCTCATGCCCGGTAGTCACGCCTTGTCCCATATTATGGTCTCGATATCAGCATTCCACTTTACGCATCGGATCGTGATTAATCACATTCAAGCCCCTTCGGGTAGCAACAGGTTTCCCACTCAAGTTTCCCAGTCATGGTACTCACTAGAAGACCATGCCTGGCAAAAGAATCAGCCCAACTACAGCAACTCCTTGAGCACGGCCTTGTCGCACAAGCAAAAAGCCCTCGAGTATCTAAAACATGAACTCCAAGTCCATCCCGAGAGAAATAGCGACGCGGTTATTGCAGCAGTCATTTTGTTCATCTGCCTGGACGTGGTCGAGTTTGGGGGTCGAGGGTGGAAACATCATCTGCGTGGCGCTGAAGAGATGATTCGGTGTCGCAAATCAGCTTTGAAAGGGGACTCAGATTCTGCCAGATGGCTTACGTACTTTGATACGGCCTGTACAACGTAAGGGGAAGGCCCTGATCCTTTATTTCTTGGCTGATTTACATCATAGGTTTGGCATAATGGGAGCAACCCTTGCCCCAGCGAATCTTTCCAGCCGACCATCAGCCTGTTTAGACCCTTCATTCCTGCAAACTCTTCGACATTCTGAACACCAAACTTGGGTTGGCTGCCCAGCCGAACTTCTCTATTTGTTATCAGTCATCGATTCACTACGCCCAGTTCATCATTCAGTCCCTGAAAGAGAGGATACGATTGCCACCCTCTGCAGCTGCCTCGTCGCCTTTTCACCGTCAACGTGGGCAAAGGATTTCCCCGACCAACAACATTACCAGTCACGATATCATCTCGCGTGCGCCTACAAGGCAGCGCTCGAAGTTTATGCTTCTCACATTATCGGGTCACCTGATGAAAAGCAATATCTGTCCGAGCCCTACATCCTCGATACTACACAACGTGGAGTAGCCCACATGCTCTCAATACCACCACACGACTTCCACATCAAGAGTTTGGTTTGGCCGGCGTTTGTTCTTGGGGCAGAAACCGAGCGTCCAGATCTCAGACAAGCAGTGAGAGCGACTTTTCGACATATCTGGGTATCATCGTGCTGTTACAATGCGAGAAATGCGGCGAGGATGCTTGATAAGATATGGGCTCGGGCGGTTGATGGAAATGGATATAAATCTTGGTTGGAGTATGTTTGGGAAATGCAAGAAAGCTGGTTGTTCCTGTAGGTAGGCAGTGTTGTGAGACATGCAGCTGGCGGTGAACTGTCACTCGGCAGAAGAAGAGGTCACAAAGTTGACCACACAAGTCTTGGGGACAGGAGAGAGGCTTACAACCCGAGCGATAGCGCGCCTGTGAAGAAATAGATAAGATAACAGAGCAGAGCCTGGGACTCGACCAGCTCTAAATCCTTCTGACGGTCACAACTGAACTCCCTCTTGAGCGGCTTTGATTCCGGCATTTCCGCCCACCGTCTTGAAGATAACAAGCGAGGATCCTTACCGAGAAAAGTAGCTATCACGCAGTTAAAAAAGCCGTATCGTCACGCTTGTCCGTGTCAGGAAGTTTGGCGTCGACGGACCAATCATTGGTAATTGCGCCATCACCATGACCAAATGTGGATATTTTGCGAGACGCGGGACGTCGAGGAGGGGTTGGAGGGGGAATGTGTGCCACTGAGATCCAGATCCCATCTCTGGGGTTCAAATACCATGTCCTCACGGCTTCAATCCTTGATTTCAATCACATCATCTTCATATTCTTCATCATTTTAAACTTCTGCCCTAGAGGGCCTATTATTGCATCATGTCCAGCCCTCCCCCTCCTCTCTCCCCCCTCCCCCCCTC
>SSHR01001482.1:0-15195 GCA_006518225.1 Fusarium neocosmosporiellum | reverse complement strand
GGATTCTCCATATCTCCCAAGAACGGCAACGAAACATGATGGGGATATGCTATCAACGTCAATAGCAAAAAAGGCACAAAACAAGATGCACCAAGGCTTAAGGCCTCGGGAAAGAAAAAAGGGGTATCATCCCATCTATGCGAAGTGAAGTGGAAACTCAAAAAACGAACCAAACTCCTCAATGCCCTCCAACCTTTGCCAGACCAACGCATTATTAATCATCGCTCATAACCCGCGCCCCCCATGCCTGTAGAAGATCTAGAATGCCGATGCTGTGCTGTATCGGATCATGCTGTATCGTGAAAAATGTTTGGTGGCCAAGGTGGCCGCACCAGAAAACGCCGTGCCATGCCCGCGCTCTGTCCGTCGCATACAATGGGCAACCTGTGAGAAAGTTTATGTCGTGTCGCTGTAACCGTGTGCCAATACGCAAGGAAAACCAGGGGAGTCTTGATGACCAAACCGATGCTAGCAAGATCATGGCGACTTTGAGTAGGACCTTGACATTGCGCGCTCGATCGAGGCGTGGCGCTGCTGCATCCTGGGAGACGTCTGAAGCTCCTCGACAACGCCTGCCCATCCTTTGCGATGGGGTTTGGAAGTGTGCTCTTGGTGGCCGACGAGCGCCTGCGTGGTCAGACTGCGGAGGGGGGGACGGTTGATGATGCCCTCCATCAGGCCCTTGGGAAGAGCTGGACGAGGAGGTGTCTTGAAGACGGGCGACTTCTCGAGGTCCCTGGGCGCAGATGGAGGTTGTGGTTTCTCAGCAGGGCTGGCAGTGTTTGTGTTGAATGCGACGACACCCATGTACACGACAAGAAAGCGCATGCGCAGCATATCAAGCCTCCGGACACGACCCTCCAGCCTCGATCGCTTCGACGCCCAGAGCAGTCTGGCGGCGGTCCTCATCTGGGTGGCGTCCTCCTCGAGCAACATGCCATTGAGGTCCTCGCGCAAATCGTCGCACGTCCTCTGTATCTCCCTTAGGAGTTGGGTCAAGCGTAGCTTCTCGTCCAGACGCTGCACCTTGGCGACGTCGCGATCATACGACTCATTCTCCTGGGAGGAGAAGTCGGCCGTGTCAACGAAGGTTGCGATCTCCTGCGGCGCCACTTGGTAGGCTGTATAAACGGAGACGATCTGGGCGAGGACGATGGCGGCAAGTAAAAGAGCGGTCAGAATGAGGACGGTGGTCCACTGGAGCAGGTCGGACTCTGCCATGGTTGAGCGCGAAGCGTCTGGATGGCAAGTCAGGGCGTTGGGTGAGGCTATCGCGCATGGTCCTTGGGGTGTCTCTCTTTGAGGGGAGGGAAAAGGGAGAGGAGAGAGAGAGGCTGGATCGACGGCGCACAAGATAACTGGGCACAGAGGGGGGAGTGAATGACGACGGGGGGCAGCACAAGCGCGAATGCAGTTTGTGTGTGCGCTCTGTTCCAGCCTCCGGGGCTTCAAACAGCTCAGGCCGAACTACCAGATTTGTTCTGGAGCGGCCGTGTTCGGCCACTTGGCGCGGATGGCTGGGAATGGAGAAAGGCCCCTGTAGCTGCAGCTAAAAGATCCATTACGACCCAGGGCAGGGAAAACCATCACATGGCAGGTGGATGTGGGATGCGCGGATGGCGTTGTGTGTGACTGATTTAGTTTGACGGTGGCCCCTCAGCCATTCGCCTCGGACGCGGCAGACGACCGTTGTGGCGAGCGGGAGTGCCGGGCATACGAGATCCGAGAAGAAACGGTCAGGATATGGTGATGCTGACTGTTGGTGTTTGTCGTACTTACCCTGACAAAGGCTGTACTCAAAAGGGTGGTGGTTAAAGAGGATGCGCCGTAAGCTTGCCCCTGGAGTTGCCCCCTTCCACAGCGCTAATGCTGCGATGCCGAACCGTCTAGCGGGTTCTCGATTGCATTGGCAGCGTCCCGGGTGGACTTGCGCAGTTGAACCCGCCATCGGTTGGTCGTGAGGGATTCTTCCAGCGGCACTATTACCAGGCCTATTCCAGTAGTGTCTCGGCTATCCAGGGGACTTGACAATGCGCCTCGGCCTGGACTTAGGGTTTGGAGAGGCGCAGTGGATCGATCCTAGGGTTTCGATGGATGCTGAGTGAATTCGGGGCTGTTATTACATGAGTGAGCGAAGGCATCTCTGGACATGAAACATCCTGTGGCTGTTGTCAAGACCTTGACGGGTAGCAAAACGTCGATGGCGTCAAGCTTGATAGAAATAAACGTGATTTGACCATGGGCTGGTTGTTAGTGCAAAAGAACCCGCCAGTCACGTTTCTCTCTCGTGCCCGCCAAAAAATGTTCCTAGCCGTCCCTTCATCGGCCCGCTGCTGACTACGTGTGTCCGTTCGATAGTGCCAATCAATTCTTGTCTGCTTCTTCAACTGACTTCATGACCGCCCCGTACCTGCGCTCGTCTTGCAGCTCGTCATAATCACTAAATCTTTCCCCACTGACTGATCTAATCCTCGACTTTTATTCTATCATCGACATAATCACTCATCAGCTCAGCGGCCTCCAGCAGCTATGACGGCGACAGCGACGGCGCCGGCCACCGACCCCGCGGCGCAGCAGGCGCATCAATTTCCCCTCCCCAAGATCCTCGAATACCCCGCGTCGACCCCGCCAACCCTCATCACACAAGGCGCCGAGGGCCGCCTCTACAAGAGCACTTACCTGCTACCCGACATCCCCTGCGCCCTCAAGTACCGCCCTCCCAAGCCCTGGCGGCACCCGACTCTCGATCAGCGCCTCACGCGACACCGGATCCTGTCAGAGGCCCGCATCCTCGCAAAGTGCCGTCGCGATGGCGTCCGCGTGCCAGCTGTCTACGCTGTGGATGAGGCTGCTGGGTGGTTGATGTTGGAATGGATACATGGTGGGCCCGTCCGCAAGAGCATCAACGAGCGCCTCGGAAGCCGCACAGAGGGCATCGAGGATGACGCCGAGCTGAAGGGCCTGATGCGACGCATCGGCACTGCTATTGGCAACATGCACAAGATTGGCATTGTCCACGGGGACTTGACCACCAGCAACATGATGTTGGCGCCCCCTACCGATCCAAAGAGCCAGAATCCGCTTGATGGTGAGCTAGTCATCATCGACCTCGGTCTTGCAAGTGGAAGCGTATCAGATGAAGACCGAGCGGTAGATCTCTACGTGCTAGAGAGGGCATTTGGCAGTACGCACCCCCGTGCTGAGTGTATCTTCTCAGAGCTGCTCGATGCATACGGCCAGACATTCAAGCAGGCCAAGATCGTACTCAAGAAGCTAGAAGATGTGCGGATGAGAGGTCGCAAACGGAGCATGCTGGGATAACCAAAGAAAAACAGAAAAGCCGTCTCGGCCAATTTCCCTGTCATAGTGTCTAAACTCCGTGTGTCTGATGCTCGCTGTTTTGCAAAAACCAAAGGACGATATCCATCCACAGCCCGATATTGAGCTGTCAGATATGCTCGGAAACACCTCTTCCTATCATCACCATCACACTCCTCAATGGTTGCGGAGTTGCGGAACTAAGGCTCCACCAGTTCCGCTCCGGCAAAATAGCCTTTGTTCTCGATGACGCCTCGATCCTGAACAAATGCTGTGTAACGCACAACCCATTCAGGAACAATCTCTCCAGCCAGACCGGTTCCGTTGTGGGCGGGATCGGCGAGCAGGCCGGCGCCTCGTGGGCCGTGGCTGAGAAGCTCGCGCAGGGTCCCGTGGGGGAGAATATCAGTGCAGTCGGTATGGACGTGCAACTCGACTCCCTCCTCCTCAGCCAGCTTCTTGAGCGGCGGGGGGACATCGCAGCAGTTGCGCAGGTTGATCTGGTCAATGACGGGCCGAATGGTGGCGCGCTTGATAAAGGCGCCTAGCTTCTCACTGCCGAACTCGGATACGGCCAGTCGCTTGACAAGACCCTGCTTGTGCAGACCCTCGAATACCTTCCAAGTCGCAAGCTCCTCCTCCAGATTGCCCTGATTAGCGTTGGCCTTGTCCGCCTCCCACTCGCAATTGCCCTCGAACGACATGCCGGGGAAGGAAACTATTAGCAGATCGATAGTCTGAACTCCGAGCTCCCTCCGGACCAAGTCCAGGGCCTCCTTAGCGTATTGCTCCCGCTTGGCGACAGGTGTTCCGGGCAGGAGGAACATTTTCACGGTGATCTCATACTGACTCGACTCCTCCCGCAACCCGGCGGCGTGCCAATTGATGCGGGGAACGTACAGCGCACTGCCCTGTCGCTCTGTCCAGAGCTCGACGGCTGTCGCCTTGCCGTTGGGCGCATCACCGTTTGCGAAGCCGTTGGTGCCAGGAGCATGGGTCGCATAGTCGCGCTGAGCCTCAGCGAAGTTGTCGCGAAGGGAATTGACGAGTTCGAGGTTGGATCTGTTGTTTCCAGGCTTGCGAATCACCGAAGGGCCTGCCGACATGACATTGCTAAAGAGGGGTTTGTCAGCACGAAAGCGCCTCACAGGAATCGGGGAGTACAAACGCCGTAGAGAGAATGAGTTTCGTCATGATGGTATATGAGAGTAAAATAGAGAATAGACAGGTATAAAATGATCAGAGAAGAAAGAAATATCAACAGCTAAAGTAGAGAAAGGCTGAGGCAAAATTTGAAGAATGTGAGGAAAAATTTCGGCGTCGGCGTCTTCAAGGCTTAAACTCGGCGACGCCAGCGGCAGGCCTAGATAGTCCCGTCTTTATCAACTCTGCGCGCACCGGGCTAGACAATGAAACTTGCTAGCTCCTCCCAGCTGCCCACACTCCGATTGCTCGGAAGCGGGCTTTTGAGACCATTAAGTCCCCAGGGAAACGTGGGGGAGAGCGGAGGTGGGATTAGTAATGTGCCTGGCTGCGGACGCAGACGGGAGCTTTTGGAATCACAGCGGTGCGCAGTATGATAAGCGTGGAGGTTTTGCGTTTGTCACAACTGCAGGGGAGTCGAATGATGGGAGAGGATGAGATGTGATGAAGAGGTGGGAGATGGTGGGAGTGAGTTGATTTCGGAATGGCTAAGGACCTCCATCGCGACTGACATCAGAGGGAGCGCATAGTCGCGTGCTTGAAGACGGGGGTGGGCAATACAATGACGACTCTTGAAATCTCACGATCCGGATATGTCCATGGTCCCATCACTGACGCGGGATTTGGTGCTTTGCCTAGGCATACATGGGCTGGGTCCATGTCTTGAGCCGTTGAATCATGGCTGTTCTTGTTTGAGATCGTCCACATTAGATGACAGAAGCTGGATGAACGGCCTACTGTGAGTAGTAGACTCCATCGCTGTAAGTGGCCGCTAATTGATCGCCCTTTACCTGCTGTAACCGCTGAAGCCACCTGTGTTGTCCACTGACTCGCAGCGGGGATCAGTCAGGCGGATTGGCTGGAGCCTGGACCACTTTGGCTGGGCTGCCCGCCTGAGGCCCGACTCGTCACCAACCCGCCAAATTACTTCCGTGTCCACCTTGAAGCCAGAATTATCTCCATCAACTCGCATCTCCCCAAACATCTCCCTCGCTCCCTCCTGCACGATTCAAAGCAGGCTCGGCAGCGTGAAACCAACATCACGATGGCGATCCAGTATGCTCCTCCACAGCTGCTCGTCCGTTCCCGGCCGCTGACCCAGAGTTAACCCCCCAGATACCTCATTCTCCTGTCCCGTCAGGGCAAAGTGGTGTGTCTGCCAGCTCCCATCAAGAGATGTCGTCACTGACTAGTGCCTCCAGCGCCTCGCCAAGTGGTTCACAACACTCTCCCCCAAGGACAAGGCCAAGATCGTTAAGGACGTGTCCCAGCTCGTGCTCGCCCGTAGGACGCGGATGTGCAACTTTCTGGAGTACAAGGGTTAGCTTCCCCTTAGCTCCTATCTTGATGCCGGCGTATGCTGACAGCAACAGACACCAAGATCGTCTACCGCCGCTATGCCTCGCTCTTCTTTATTGCGGGATGCTCCTCGGAGGACAATGAGTTGATCACCCTCGAAATCATCCACCGATACGTCGAACAGATGGACAAGTACTACGGCAACGTTTGCGAGCTCGATATCATATTCTCCTTCACCAAGGCGTACTACATCCTCGACGAGCTCCTCCTCGCCGGCGAGCTGCAGGAGAGCAGCAAGAAGAACGTACTCCGCTGCATCGGTCAGCAAGACTCTCTTGAGGACATGGAGGTGAGTAATCAGGGGTGATATCCAGCTTGGCGGCTAGTGAAGTCTCGTGATGGCCCGGCAACCTGAACCCAGCAAAATCATCGCCAGATGACAGCTAACGCCGGAATGTCAACAAGGTCGAGGACGAAGTTACAAAGATCATGTAGACCATCCTCGGCGACGACGTTTAATAGCTGCCTGGCACCAACTCGACTCGACTTGCGTTACGAATCCCCCGACCGATCGAGCAATGCCCCCTATAATACGGTTTCATACGAAGAGCTACAACACGTTAGTTGATCTCGGATTGACTTTGGATCAACAGGTCGAAGAACAAATATTGGAATCACTCAAGGATGCGGGGTTTGTGTAATGGGGCAAGTCTCAGGCGGCTGAGCATCTCTTCAATGGGAAGAGAGGACACGCATGTTTATTTGCATCGTGGGAACCGGCGCTGGCGGTGTTTGGGGAGTCTCAGGCCGATACGGTCTTGTTTTGTAGATCTTTGACGGTGGAAAACCACCTTCTTTCATATCAAGAGATGAGGCCCAAGGGCGAAGGCGTCCGCCGCGCGGCAGATGCGGTTGATGGCGCAAGGGACGGCAATCTGACGTCGACCCATTGCGGAGAGATCATGCAGAGAGTCGACTCAAGGACAGCGGATCCTCGGATGGCGAAGAGTGACGGCATTCAATAGATGCACCGAGTTCACACGCCGTATGCCACTCGGCATGTCCCAGTTTGACACGTTGGTGTCCCTTGGGCGCTCGACAAACCCGAGCCCGAGCGCAATCGCATCACCCCGTCGGGACGCCTCGCAACCCGAATCAAGAGAAACGATTGACCTCATTTTTTCCCATTTTACTTGCATACTGACATTGGACCATGACTGAAAGCTTCATCTAGTGTGTTTGGAATGCTCGAGCTGAAGCATGATGGCGCTCGACGGCGGCGCGTGGTTTCAAAGCAGGGCCCGATTCGCTGCTATTTCGTCAGGTCGCGCCAAAGGAGCCCCCCTATTTGTGGTGCCCCAAACTTAGCGATTGCAGGAACAAGTGTTCTGTTGAGCTTACAGATTGCCATCAGCGAGCATGGGCAAAACGATTGGATTGGAAGCAGAGCTGGGCAATTGGTCAAGATCAGGGATTTGGACCTCTTGGGACGGGTCCCCTGGTCTCATGAGAGCCACGAGATGAGGCATGAGATGGGCTGACAGGGGGAGGGCTCCGCAGGCTTGGCTTGCTTGACCCGAATACCGACGGGACAAGATGGCGCAGTCCCCGGAATTCCCTCTTTGGCTCGGCGTCGATGGCCGGGACCGGCAAAGCTCCAGGAGAACTCTCTGGTGCTGCTGCACTTGGCCGACGCGGGTGCGGGTGCCAACGTGGCTCATCCGCTGCTGCGATCCCGTGGCCGGGTGGCCGCGACCATCAGATCACGAAGCCGTCCATATTGGTTCACAAGCAAACCTGTCTTGCCTGCGTGAACCCGCTGACCTCAGACAAAAGCATCCAATCCATCAGTCCCGCAGCCGGTTATTCCCTTCCATCCACGCAACTTCAATTGCCGTTACCGCCCCTCTTCCTTTTCCTTCCCTCTTGTTGCATTCCATTCATCTTGCAGCTTACAAACAAACCTACTCATTCGACAGCTTCACCATCTTGGTCGCTTATCTCTCAACCTGACCATAGCAATCACCGCAACTGCCGGTGAATTGACCTACAGCATTAACTCCCACCCAACCGTTGGTCTCTTTATCTCCGGTCTTGATTCACGGGGTCTCTTTACCACGCCGACCGACCGCGCCCCTCCCTCATACTTCCGAACCGCAGCAGGCTCCGGCGATCATCTATCTACCCCGTCTTCCATCCAGTCAAGCCATTCCCATCCCTTCCTCCCCCAAACACCAACCGTTACCATCGTCGCCCTTTTCGCCTTTTGCGATCGGCTTCAATCCCGCACTTTGCGACCCCGATTCCGACTTCGACTCCGACCCCATCGTCGCCTTTGCGCCCCCATTCGCACCTTCCGCATCGCGACATCTGTCTCCTACCGTCCCGTGGCCCGCTTCTACTCCACGCTGACGCAATCGGTTCCCTCCCGACCGCGCTCTCGCATCACGACAACCAACATCGCACAGCACAGCAAAGCGACACCACGGCATCTCTATCGCGAAATCGGAGCCAAATAGCTCCTCCTCCATCAATATGAAGGTAAGCGATCCCGACACTCGCGACTCTTATCCGCGCCCCGCTGACGTGTGAACTGCAGTATCTACCAGTGCAAGACTTCGAAGCGGTGACGGGGGCCCTCAACTTCAACACCCCCGACTGCAACGTTACTGGCGGATGCGATCTCTACACGACAAAGTCAACAGGTTCCGACAAGAAGCTCTACAAGAATATCGACAAGGATCTCAACTCGCAACACGAAGCCCTCCTCAAGCTCGGCGCCAGCCTATCACCACCAGAGCGTGCGCAGATGCTGGCCACCTCACCGAGCATGCAGCTATTTTCACACTCGAGCGCATTCGGTCCTCTATCAGAACTCTCGAGCCGTCGGACATTTGCGTACCTGATTGCGACACTAAATGCCAGTCATCCCCACTACGATTTCTCCCATGTTCTTCGGCCCAACGACTTTAAGCGCGAGCGGAACCTGCGCCGCGTCATGGTCAACCTTGACTCGATTCTCCAAAACGTGAGGCCAAACTTTGAGCCCAAGTCGCTCGGCTCCTCTCTCGGTAGCGACACAAGTTCCAACTGGGGACCCCAATGCTGGTCATTGATCGACAAGGAGATGCACCTTAACGAGTGCACAATCTTTAGTTACCACCCCGACACCGACCCATTTGAGGAGGACGAGAGCGCCATTTGGGCCGCACACTACTTCTTCTTCAACCGATCCCTGAAGCGTGTGGCATACCTCTACGTGCGCGTAGTACCTGTCATCTCATCCCACAGCCCGACCCTCCGGCCTACGAATCTCGCAAGGAACCACAGCAACCGACAAGAGCTCGAGTCAGCTGGTGCGCAGAAGCGCGCCAACTACTGGCTCGGTGACCGAGATGCTGAGCTGGTGCCGTACACGGAGGACGATGAGGATATGGACGACGGGCTTTTCTGGAACAGGGGGGAAGATGGCGATCTTGTTGCCTATTCGGATGACGAGTTTGACGACGACATTGACGATATGGACATGCTCGACAGGCCCAACGAGAGGTTCATGAGTGAAGACATCGCCGGCCGGATGGAGATTTAGGCCAGCTCCATTGACACGGCTGTTGCGCTGTAGCTCTTGAGCTGAGCGGCTTTTTTACTGGCCACATTCGTCTTGGATCGCTTTCTTTTTCAACACTTCAACAACAAACGCCGTTTTAATCTCAACAACGGTCATCTGCTTGCAAACCGACACGACACGGAGAAGGCCGAACAGTACACGATTTTCCTGCTCTACTTCTCTGCTCACGGACCTTGAGTGCGTCCCGACTTGTTTTCGTTTCCTTGGACATGTTGATTTCCTATGTACGAAGGCGTGGCGCCTGGGCAGGCTTCTGGTCGGTGAGAGCGGCTGGGATTCCGCGACACGGGGCGTTTTCGGGGGCTCACTTTCAAACGCGTGGCGGTGCATGTGTGGTTTTCTTGGTTGCTCTGGTCTCTGGCGTATTTTTCTTTTCCTTTATTAATTCTCCTTCGTCCGTGTTGTTGACTTGTCTGTGGATGTTGTTTCTCTCTCTTCTCAGCTGTGTTTTTACCAGTTCTTCTCGTTTCGATTCGACTGTCCTGTATCTTTTGATTCACAATCCGGGATGGCTATGCATGGAATGGATGTGTGGGTGGGTGGGTTATCATGGAGGCTCCTACAGGATGGAGTCTGATCTGGGAAACGCGCCCCGCGGTGAGGGAGAGCGGATGAAATGAAAGTGACGAAGCCAATGAAACGGGCAGGGACGGGTCCTTTGAAGGGCAGAGTCAAGTAAGGGGTCAGGCTGGTTGATGCTTTGCTCTGACACGGGGATGGACTCGAAAAATTGACTCCATTTCAAGTTTCAACACTACTCGATGATGTGACCTGCTGAGCCTTGAGTGACTATCGAGCTCGTATCCGCAACATGTATCTCTTACCTGAGCCTTGTGGTTTCAAGTAAAATGGATAAAAGAGGTCAAGTCCTACATGTTCGAGGTTGAAGGGGGCATGTTTGGTATCCTCAGACTAGGGCATCATTCATTCAAGGTGCATCACAGAGCCAAGTTGGTATCAAGTCAAGAAAACAAAACTTTGAATAGTTGTTCATCCTTCATCTCAATATTATGCGCATACATATAATTACATGAATATATATATACGCTCCCTTTCCACCTTCTTCTCTTGATCCCATCCCTTCATCTTTCTTTCAGTTCTACGCCCTCGAATCCCGCTCTTCATCTTCTACCCGTCTCCTCAGGGCAACAATGCCTCTGTATCGCAGTCGCAGAAAAAACAATGACAACACATATATACTTATACGCGCGGGTCCAATCGTTTGTGTGTATGTGTCAAATGGTCAGAGAAGCGAAAGAGAAGCAAGACAAAAATGGCTTGTCAAAACTAGGAGCAAAGTAGTAGTAAATACTTGTAGGGGTGGGAAGAAAGGACCAAAGACCCGCGATATGAAGGGAGAAAGAAGATGGCATAACCTGGATGAACCGACCCGTGACACCCGAGGGGCTTTTTGTTTTATCGCCTGTCCCGCGCCCTCCTGCAAGAGAATAACAATCAAGAAACACTAGACGACCAAACGCCAAAGACGAGGTTTCCTCCCGCTTGAAACTTTTGTTGTAGCTTGGAATGAGGAGGTAGGATATGCAAGTTGGTAGTAGTAGTAGTAAGGGGAAGCAAGGGCTGTGTTGCGGGCCCGATCCCCCAGTCCATGTCGGTCGCCCCCCTTAAAAGGTCTCGAGATAGATGGGAAGAGATGGGGGGTTGACTGTATATGCAGTGCGAGGTCCTCTAATGTGGGACATGTAAGTGTTGTAGTAGTATGGCAGGCGGCTCTTCTGTCATGTCGCAGCCTATTCGCTTCTTCTCTCGTAATGATTTTTGTATATGATGTGTGAGGACGAGCTCAGCCCTCTTTTTCCTTGAGAGTACCATTCTGACCCTCCGTGTGTGGCTGGACCACATTCCCGTTCGTCCGTGTTGACGACTTGACTGAAGGGGAGCGCTTCTCATTCTCCGGCTCCTCCGGAATTGTCGCAAACTTCTTGAGAACCTGCTTGAGGGCCGGCCGTCGGATGGGCTTGGCGAGGAACTCATCCATGCCAGAGTCGATGCACTCTTTGACGTTACTCTCCTCGGAAAAGGCCGTCAAGGCAACGATGGGGGAAGTGTATCCCATCTCGCGGATGAGACGGGTGCTCTGTAGACCGTCAAGGTTGGGCATCTGGACATCCATAAAGATGACATCAAATGCCTCGTTCCTCTCCATTGTCGCCTTGACCAGCTCGTAGGCTTCCTGGCCGTCCTTGGCAATGGTCACGTCGTAGACGTCCTCAAGCTTGAGCATCCGGCTGACGACTTCAATGTTGGTTGAGTTGTCGTCGGCGACCAGGACACGCAGCTTTCCTTGGCCATTCTTATTGGCTATTGCTCGATCAATTTCAGCCATCTTTTGCGCCGCACTCCTCGGAGCTCGAGGGTCAGCAGCAAAGTACGGTTGGCTTAGACCGACCAGTCGGGGTTGAGGGTTCAGGACGCTGGACGACTTGGTTTCGGCTGCGGGCTTCGGAGGGTTGGGGTTGCGCGGTGGCTCCATCTCCGCAGCAGCATCAACACTTGTTGGTCGAGATTTCACGCTGCTCGAGGCAGTGCTAGGAGTCCTAGATCCAACAGTTAGTCACGCTCATCGAGACATTCCCAGTAGGACCTACCTGTTCTTGACGTATTTCAGAGGAATCTGCATCGTGAATGTTGTCCCAACGCCCATGGTGCTCCGTAGTGTTATTGATCCTCCCATCAGGCCAGCTAGTTGGTGGCAGATACTCAATCCAAGGCCAGTTCCACCAAACTTCTTGCTCAGGCCGAGATCTCCTTGAACAAACGGCTCAAAGACCTTTTGTTGCATGTGCTCGGGAATTCCGGGGCCCGTGTCCTGAACTTCAAACTGGAATATGTACGCCTTCGCTCCTGGTGGGGGAGGCGTGGGAGATCGCTCACGGACTTGCACATGGGGAGTCGCCTTGGGGTCCATAGGGTTGATGGATAGTGCCGTTCCGGTGCCGTTGAAGCGCTGCCCTGAGTCCTTTCGACCAGAACTGCTAGAATGCGTCGGGCTAGTCGCTCCACGGTGACGAGTGCGTCCAGTTCGCGAGTTGTTACGTGAGTTCCTCGAGAGCGATGATGTGCGGCTCTCGTTCTCGGTAATGACTTCGGCCTCTCCGAGACACTTAATGCGTACCGAGACACTGCCATTGTGGGGAGTGAACTTCAAGCTGTTGCTCACCAAGTTGATGATGACTTGAAGTATTCGGTGCTGGTCGCCCCAGAGCCACATATCCTTGAGCCGTCCCGTGCCTTGAGGCCCCAGTGCCGGCAACTTGGTCTCCCCGCCGGACCGATCTGGGCTCGTACCGATCTCGACATTATCGGAGCTGATGAACTCGACCGAAAAGTTGATCTTTCCTTCTCGCACCTGCTTGTCAAAGATGGTGAGAATCTGTGACCGGATCTCGGCCAGGCTGAACTCTCTCAGCTCGAGGCTGAGTTGCTGGCCAATCTGGTTCTTGGAGAAGCTCAGGAGATCCTCGAGGAGATGCAGCAGCAGATCGCCCGACTTATAGAGGGTCTTCAGAGATTGCTTAATCCTGGCAATGTCGTTCTCTTCCATGCAGACGGCGCACATGCCAAGAATTCCGTTGAGAGGGGTCTTGAGCTCGTGCGAGATGTTGGCGATGAACAGCGTCTTGCTCTCGTTAGCAGCCTCAGCCGCCTTTTTGCTCTCTTCAAGCTCCCTCGTACGCTCAGCTACCTTGACTTCAAGTGAGAGGTACTGCTTCACCAGCTCGTCGCTCATGTCGTTGAATGTCCTTGTCAGTTCGGTGAGCTCATCGGTGATAAAGTGTTTCCTGTCGTCCACCTTGCCTGGAATCTTGAACATCCGACGGGCAACGTCTCGATTGGAGCTCGGCTTGGTGCGCTTCCCCTGGAGTCGCCGCTTCAACTTGGACCAGAAACCCCTCTTCTTTGATCTCTGAGATATTCCACCCGAACTTGGCAGCTCCTCATCATCATCCTCATATTCCGAGTCGATGAATGACTCCTCGTACCCCGGTGGGTTGACTGACTTTTCGGTGGCGGCCTTGAGCTTCCGGATCGGCAGGACGCTGAGGTGAGCGCATGGGACGACCAGAATGACTATGAAGCCGACTGTTCCGAACACAGTGCCGAGAAGAATATTTCGTAGCGTATCGATCGGCTCATAAGCTTCCCATTTAGCTTTCTCAATAATGACAGTCCAGTTGGCCATGGGGGTCTGGGTACGCGCAAATCCAACAGCGACCGGGACGCCCTGTTCGTTGTGGGTGTTGATCATGGCGCTGGCATTGTTAACGGAATCGTACCGCTTGGCAAAGGAGTCAAAGGCGGCTGGGTATTTTTCAACAGGGAATGCCTTGTTGTCGTACTCCTTGTCAAACTGGTAAACGCTGTGGCGGTCGCTATAGTCCTCGGGCGTCTTGGGAGGGAGGATGAATTTGACCATGAGGTTGCCAAACTCTTCTGGGTCAGGGAGGTAGGTCGTGTTGCTCGCAGGGTACGACGCATTGAAGCGATTTGAGCGATCGGTAGGTCCTATGAGCAGGACCGAGCCAGTTTTCCCTAACCCTTCACGAGACTCTTGTATGAGGGTGAGGGACTCGGCAAGTGCGACGACGGTCATGTAACCGAGAATGAACGTGTCGTTGTTGCTTCGGATAGGTATCGATACAGACAGGAGAGACGCTGTCTCGTTGAGAACGAGCGGGCCCAGTAGCAAGCCCCCATCGCGGTAGATGCGCACGTCCTTGAAGGCCTCTGCTGCCACTGCAGTAGTATTGTTCCTGATGGTATTTGGGTGTCCGAGGTCGACGTAGGTAATGTTGGGGAAGAGGCTTGGGGGGTAGCCCGGACCATCATCACCAAGGAGAACATCATTGCCAGACGAGTCTTTGTAGGGCAAGGCTATCCTGGGGACCACGGGAGACGTGACATTGAGCAGACCACCTTGCGAGGCGCCCGTCTCATTCCTCGAGTATAACCGTATCTGCAACAGCCCCGTAGACGCGCTGACGGCGAGAGCACTCTGGAGATCCTCCCTGGCCGCATCCCAGTTCCGACGGCCAGTGTCGTAAAAGTCAGTGAGGGCATCCTGGAGGAGGATGCGAGAGGCGATGGTGATGCAGCTAGTCTGGACGAGGTTGAGCTCTGCGGAAATGCGCGAGGCCTTGAGCGAGGCCGTAAGTGTCAAGCCCTCGCGCTCGACGTCGACGACGAAACGGTTGACATAGATCCAGGTAGGGATGGAGACAACAGCGAGACCGACGAGAACGGCAAAGAGGACGAGGGCTGCGAGCTGCTCGCGGATGGCGATCCTCATGTTAGGCAGGCTAGAGAGAAGAGATCGAGGGCCGAGCACGACGGCGCGGCATCGTCGTGTCGTTCAGATCGGTCGGTCCAAGGCGCGGACAGGGCGGATGAGAATTCGTGCTTCGGCTACGTCTAGGTCGTCGATCTGGTCGCGGAGGAACGTTGCGGTTTGTGGATCGATGATCGGCAAGACGGCCAAGGGAGGCGAAGAGTCGAGGGCTGCCCCGTGGTGTGCTGACTCGGTCGTCCCGAGTCGGCCGTCCTCAACAACGACGATGGATCTATCTAGCAAAGGGGGAACAGATTGGCCTACTCTGGTGCCTATCTTTGCCTCGTGAGCGATCGGGGTCTCCCAGCAGAGTTTGAGTCCGGAGAATTGGCAGCAGCTGCAGCGAGCGGAGACGGGGGGACTGGAGGACGAGGAGAGCTGGGGGACGGAGAGGGAG
>SSHR01001481.1:0-53775 GCA_006518225.1 Fusarium neocosmosporiellum | reverse complement strand
TATGTATTACAGCGATGGAAGGGGGGCTGCTACCTATTCTTAGTCTACCGCCGCAAAGTAAGGGCTCTCCTGGAAGAAACGGCACGAACAGATTCAAGGGCAAGCTTGGGGACGAAGCCGTACTTCCGAGACAGGACTGCCCTCCACTAGAAGCTTAGCTATTGGGGGGGTGTGGGCTTTCTTGGGGTGGCTCGTGGGTAGGATCGTGGTGCCGAGGAAGCGAGGTGGGACTTTAAAGGGAATAGAGCGGGTTGTTTACGATGACGATGAATGGATATAAGATGTGAGTAGAAGAGATGGATACAGATGATTTAGAGGGATGAATAATAGAGAATACTGAGATAATTGTCCGTCTGTCTGTGAATTATTCCTGATGCTGCTGATGGAACCAGACCCTGACAAGCCCTGAAATCCATTCCAAAACCGGGCGTCTACAACTTGTGGATGTCGCCGTGCCGACTTGCCGGGGTCGATTGGGCGCGATCGGATACCGGCACGGCGCGGTGAGATGATGCTATCCCCCACTTTTTCTCTCTCTTTGTCCTTCAGAAGGGGCCCTCTCTTTCTCATTCTCGCTCTCTTTAATTGTTCATCAACTCCTACAGTGTTGCGGTTTACTATAAAGAACTCGCTCGCTCGGCATATATATTCCGGTTTTGAGTTGCCGGGTGGAATGGGGCCACTTTGACGATCATTCACAACGAGCCGGTATGCCGAACACTAACGAGATGGCTTGCTTTTCCTCACGCGCCGTCACTTTTTTTTTTTTTTAACCTCCAGATGCATCACGGGGTTATTGTCATTTGCTTTCACCGGTGGCGGTCTCTCTTCGACGTACGAAACAACGGCTCTGACGGCATCGTGCGTAAACAAATTCAACAAGGGTGGATGATGAAAGGTGATGTTGATTTATTACAACTAATCTATTTTCAGTCTTACTCAGCAACTTCAGTTGGTTCCTGAATTTTGCCATGTGCAGCAGCTTACACTTGCAGCCGCGCGTCATCTCTCGGCCCGTTCAGACCAACTTCACTCCCATCGCCGCTCCGAAGGCCCATCTCCTCCTCTGTTGGCGCGTTCGCGATCCTCTTGTGCCCACTGTGCCCGCATCTTGGCTTCGTTGATGGCTATTTCTCTGTGCACGGTCACATACCGGGGGCTGGCCATCTCCTGCTCGGTGAAGATGCCGCTGGCTCTCGCCTCCTCCATGTCCTTGCGGAAGAGTTTCTGCGCGGCGGGGTTCCTTTCGAATTCGGCGTTGATGGCGCGGTCTTCGCTTGTCTCGCGTCCGTATTGATATCGACGGCCTGTTGTCTCGCGGCCGCGCTCAGGGCTCGTCTCGCGTTGGGCGCTGGGGAAACGGTTGTCCCTGCCGGCATTGCCTCCGCCCCGTGTTCCAGAGGGAAGGAAGTCGGCGTCCCGTCTGTACGGGGCGCCGTTGCCGGAGTATGGGTTACCGGTATTCCGTCCGCCGAAGAAGGCATCACGGTCCGTCTCACGTTGGGTGCCAGGGACACGGCCGTTTCTGCCGGCATCACCTCCCCTCTGAGTCTCGGAGAAGAAGCTACCGGTGTCCCGTCCGTATTGGCCGCCGGGGAAGGCATCACGACTTGTCTCACGTCCTCCTCTGAAGCCGCCGTTGTTTGTCATGCCGCCCATGCCGGCATCTCGTCGTTCATACTCGTCAGAATCCGAGTCATCGAAGCGCTGTTGGGCATGACCCCTCCTCCCGTCCCTGCGCTGAGGCCTTCCAAAGGGATCAAAGCGTTGCTCGCCTCCCAGGTTTAGACCGGCGAGCTGGTTCTGAAGACTTGTCTCCTCCGGCAGTCTGTCGTGCATGCGACGACGCTCCTCAAACTCGCCGCGGGGGTAGCGGGCTTCTTCGTCTGAAGGAGGGTCTTGGTAGTCGAAGATGTTGACCTCGCGACGGCGCTCGTGATGGTGGCTGGAAGACCCGTAGCGGTCCTGTCCACCGGTCTCACGATCGCCTCCCAGCGTCCCGCGGCCCCCTGTAAACCATGGGTTCGTGTTTTGGAGCTCCGTCCTCCGTTGGCTGATGAAGTCATTGCGTCTCGCCATCAACATCTGGAACTCGTCGTTGACGACGCTCTGAAATGCGCCGGTGACCGCAGCGGGCGTCACTGGCCGGCCCTGGGCCTCGAGGGCGCTGGCGGCCCCATACATGAACCGTCCCGCCCCGGGCTCGATGGTCTCGGCCTCTCTCGGCCAGTCCCCGTTGTCGATCCTGCCTAGCCACTCTCCCGACGCCGTGCAGTTGTGGCACTGCGGCCGAGCATTCCCGTTCGGGTTCTCGGGCTTTGTGAGCGGTGCGGTAAAGACGGCGTCCGGGCTCATGGTCGCATCGGGCACCTTGAACACCTCGGACGCCTTGCCGCAGCTGGTGCAGGCTACTTGCGTCTGGCAGTAGGGGCACGGCTTCGGGGCGCCTTCGCTGCGAGCTTGGTTGGTCTCAAGACACTCCTTGCACACGACGTGCCCGCAGAAGAGCAACATGCATCTAGGCGCGTTCCTCGACGGCCTGCGGAAAGTGGTGATGGAAAAGGTCTCGAGGCAGATGGGGCACTCGGGCTTCATGCGCTGACTCGGCGGCTGGCCGCCTGGGTTTTCCATAATGGCCTTTTTGATGTTGGGCCAGAAGTACTCTGACCCGTTCGCAGATGAAAAGGTGCTGCTTGGCATGATTGCTGTTTCGGTTGGTGAGTAAAAAGGTGAGTGAGTTGCGTAAATGGTGATGTTTGTTGCTTGCGTTGGTATCTACACTTGATTAAGTGTAGGCTTGTAAGCTGTGGGTGATGATGAGACGAGAGTAAGTTTTCAGACGACTTGTAAACCATTATATAGTAGAGCTCGTCATGACCGCCTTTGGTGCATTCCATGATGTTGAGATGAACTTCTCGGAACTAGTGGATGTGAACAGTCAACTATCGAGTACCAGAACATGAACCATGTAGAATGAACCGTTCACGAGACAAAGACGTGGTTAATGCCGTCCGAACAAAGCAGCGATTCAATATCAACAGGCACCATAATCAGTGAACATGATGGTAAACACTCGACACTCATGGATATACAATGAATTTCTACTGTCCATTCTATCTACCACATGCATCATGCACATCAACACAAATGTACACTCAGTTTTCAGCCTTGACCTCCTCCTCCCCTTTCCTCCTCTCCTCGGCGATAATCTCCTCTACAGTCTTGGTGCTCACGCCCTCGCCAAAGTACTTCTCCGACAGCTCCACGCAGCGCAGGTTGGCCGACAGCTTGTTCATCGTCTCCATCCACTCGTCCGTCGGGTCGCTGTCGTAGACGATGCCACCTCCCGCCTGCATGTACGCCACTCCATCCTTGACGAGCATGGTGCGGATGGCGATGCAAGTGTCCATGGGGCCCTCGTCCATAAAGATCTTGTCCTCGGGCTTGTTGTTGTCATCGACTCTTACCACGTCGTAGCCGAACCAGCCGGCGGCGCCTGCGTAGATTCCTCGCTTCTCCTGCTCCAAGTCGTAGATTAACTCCATGGCTCGGATCTTGGGGGCGCCTGATACGGTTCCAGCAGGGAAGATGGATCGAAGGGCGTCCCAGCGTGTACACTCGGGGCGCAACACGCCTGAAACCTCAGAGGTCAAGTGCTGGACGTGAGAGAATCGATCGATCCTCATCAACCGGTCGACCTTGACCGTAGTAGGATGGCAGACTCGGTTGACATCGTTACGAGCCAGGTCAACAAGCATGACGTGCTCAGCGCGGTCCTTCTTAGAAGCCTGAAGCTGAGCCGCAAGCTCGTCATCCTCAGCGGCATTCTTTCCGCGGTGAATGGTACCAGCAATGGCATGGTTAACGATACGAGGCCGTGAGCGAGCCTCGGCGGCGGTGTAGCCAAACCTAGAGTCCGAGGGGAGAGGGGCATAGCCGTCGGTCTTCATAAGACACTCGGGCGAAGCACCAACAATGTGAAAGTCGGCGCATGAAAGGAAAAACACATAAGGTGAAGGGTTCAGCGTGCGAAGGGTCCTGTAGATGTTGAAGGGGTGAAGCTTGGTGCTGCGGGAAAACCTCTGTGACGGCACAGCCTGGATAATGTCGCCCTTGACGATGTACTTCTTTAGCTCCGTGACAAACGTCTCGTAGCCCTTTCGGCCAACATTTGACGAATATTGTAGCTCCGAGTCTGATTGAGGACCCAATGTCTGAGCGGGAAGAGGTGTGTCAGGTTGGTAGATGATGTCGAGAGTCTTTCGCAGAGTGGCGCAGGCTTCGTCGTAGGCCGGTTGGAGGTCGTCCGAGGGGTTCTCGGGGAGTCTCATGTGAGTGACGATAGTCAAAGTCGAGCGGAAGTGGTCGAGGGCGATGATGGTGTCGAACAGCATGAACAAAGCCTCGGGGATCTTGAGGTTGTCCTTGAGCGGTCGTTCGGTCTTGGGCTCAAAGTACTTGATGCAGTCGTACGAGACGTAACCCACGGCACCGCCGGAAAGCTTGGGGAGCCGTAGGGAGGGGATATCGAGGACTCGGTCGTTGGAGAGTTCGGCCTCGAGGGCTCGGAGAGGGTCGCCAACATGGTCGTAGCCGTCGCCGGTCGTCAAGATTTTTCGGGGGTCTGAAGAACTTAGACATTGTTTCACTTGAGGGAACACAGGGGAGCCTACTGGCGCCAATGAAGCTATACCGTCCGACAGTCTCGGTACTTCCAGTTGCACTCTCCAGAAGAAATGAGTATTCGGCCGTCGCTCTATAAGTCGTGAGTCACAGGTCGAGCGGTCTGAGCTAGAGCAGAGGGTGTTTACCCTGACGAGAGTTTCAGGTACACGGCAGAAGGAGTCAGGAGATCGGCGGGAGTGGAGGCGCAGACGGGGAGGAGAGTAGGACGGTTCGTGTCGGACCAGGCCTGGTTGAAGGCATCGCGAGCTTCATCGGCCGAAGGCCGTATCTCGAGCTGACGATCAATGAGTCTACTGTCCATGGTGAATTGAGGATGATTGGGATCGCTGTAGTTACCTGCGCTGCACCATACATCTTAAGGAGATCGAGACAATGGAAAGAGGTGGCGTCTAGGAAAGGAGGGGAGATAGGCCAGGAACAAAGGAAGTGATGGGTTGGCTTGGAGTTTGCTACTTTTTCTTTGTCTCCATGCCAATTGACGGCCAATTGAAGGTCCAGCGTTAGTTCGGTCAGAGGTGACTCCAAGTGGTGGGGGCGGGGCACACCGATAGCGGCTCCAGTTCGATTTGAAGGTGTAGGGTAGCTAACTCTTGTATGGATGCCTTGCGCGCGAGGCATCAACTTCCCCAGACCACTGCCAAGCATCCCTGGAGAGCTCTCTTGTGTACACCACCCACATGCCGCGCCCATCAATCAGCTTTCGTCAGTGTTGCGATCGATTCCTATGTGCTCGCCGACTTACGCTCGTTTCTGGATCCGATTGCCAAAGACTTTCCTTTTTTAAAGATACACAATCACTCAGCCCAACATGTCTACCGACGAGCACCACGAGGAGTCGGCTGAGCCGACCGGCGACGTCGAGATGACCGAGACCCAGAACACTCAGGATGGCGAGGAGCAGGAGAACCCCAACGGGAGCGAGCTTCCTTTCGCCGATACCGAAATCGCAGAGCCTAGAGTCACCTTTGCGAACTATCTAATGAGCCCGATCGTTACCCTACTCATTGGATCAGGCGATCAGTCAATTCTCACGGCGCATCAAGGCCTGTTGGCCCAGAGCCCATACTTTAAGGATATTTGCGACAGATTTGTTGAGGACGGCAGCGTAAGTGTCTAACATCTTTGCGCCTCGTGATATAGCCAGTTGAGGCTGCTCACACCTCTCAGCCTCGTCAGATCGAGCTCCCAGACTACGATATCGACACCGTCGGCAGCTTCCTCGAATTCCTCTACACTGGTGAATACTTCCCCAAGAAGCTCCCCGGCCAGCGCGTCCTCGAGTCGGACCCCTCGATCCCCTCGGTCGACAACAGCGGCGACCAGCTCCTCAAGCACGCCCGCATCTACACCCTCGCCGAGAAGTTTGACGTCTTAGGCCTCAAGACCCTCGCGAGCTCCAAGATCCACTGCGTCAACTCGACTGCCAAGGGCGAGATCGCCTACGCCCGCTACATCTACGCCTACACCAGCACCGACGACAGCACCGTCCGCGCACCCATCGCAAGCTTCTGGGCTACCCGCTCCCACACTCTGCGCGCCGAGGCCGAGGACGAGTTCAAGGCTCTGTGCTTGGAACACCCCCAGTTCGGATACGATGTTCTCAGTACGTCTCCCTGCGCCAAGGACGCGCCCAATGCTAACATATTCCAGCTCGCGTCTTGGACGACAAGCTCAAGAGAGAGCGCAACGACAAGATGCACCCTGCCACAAGCAGCGGCCGGAAGCGCGCGAGACACAGCAGCGGCTCACGTGTCGAATAACCGCAGACGCGTTAAGAGGGTGGAACTGGCCGGGATTAGGCCACTGGCGTATTTCCTGCTTTGTCTGATTGATTTTCTGGGATATTCGTTGCACCTACCGGGCGCAATGCTGTACTATAATTCGGGATTTGCATCGGCTGCCGGATGCGGTCGCTTCAAGTTACGGATGTCATGAAACTGCTGCACTTGAGGAGAGGTTGTAAGTAACGTCGGACCCCCCACAACCGACCACTTTTTTCGCGCAACAACACCAAGTCCACGCGATCGTGATGATCAATAAATAAGCAATAACGCAAAGTCATATAAAGCTGATTGTTTAATTAATAAAGGTTAAGATAGAATATATGCTCTAGATTAGCTTATTTTATCTTAGAAACTCTTATTGCGGTCCTACGCGACTCGAAATTCTTCTCGACAAGATGGTACTCTGAAGCTTAAATTGATCCTTCGTCCTTAATATGGAGAGGTGAAAAGTCTTGATAGGAGTGGACGAGCTGACTTCAGCAGCGATTTACGGTACCCCTATCCGACAAGGCGTCAAGCTCGCAATGCCTCGTGAGTGTGCACCGGACTTTTGAAGACCTTCACTCTCTACGGATTGGAACCTGGGACAGTTAGTCTGCTCCTGTGCGACATGTACACAGAAGTCTCTTTGTATAGGATGGCTGCGGCAGAGCTTCACTTTAAGACACGGCAACCCTCCTTATATCTCAAAGGGGCATGGTAATGGGTAGAAGGGCCTTGTCAATCTGACAGTCTCGCCGGAAGCCTAGGAATTAGGCTTGTTGGCGATTCACACTGCCTGACGTCGCTCGTTCGATGCCGACGGCGTAGAGCTGTGAGAGCTGGCTTTGGTAAAGGGAGATGAAAATACCAAAAGTCTGGATTACGATAGCAACTTAATATATATTTTCTATGCCTGAGAGAAGCCAAACCTCTTTTCAAACATGTCTTCATCCTCAGCGTCCACCTCGAAGTCGAAGCGTGTTACATCTTCAGCAAAAGGCCATAGATATTGACTTGTTACCCTGACACCAAGTTAACCCCTGCCCACTCTCATCGTAGGAGGTAACTAACCTGTAGTGCTCACTGCTAGCCTGATACTCTGCCAGCGCAGCAGGGTCTTGGTGGAAGCTCAACAGGGCAATCTGGTAGCCCTTGCTCCGCGCGATGGGGTCGGTTATGGACGGGCCGCCTACTACCAAGCGCTGATCCTTGACGCATGATAGACTTTTGAGTGTTTTGAGTTCCTTGACGAACGTCTTTCGGTGGGATTCATCGACGTCAGGCCGGAATTTGAAGAGGACTGTCCAATGTCAGTTGTGAGACGTGATGGAACAAGGCCTTGGGGCGTACCGATGTGAACCACAGTCATGGTGATGATGGTGTGTATTTCCGTTTCTACTGTTTGTAATGTAGAGTATGAGGTCAAGTTCATCGTGGTCGATCTTCTGTTCTTAAAATGTGCGCATTTGAGTTGGTGTAGACTGAGCGGAACAAACCCGCGGGCCGCTTGACGGAGAATGTCCGTGACTACTATGGGGACAGCTTTGCAACTATGAGCTTCGAAATGGTTCCTGTAACTAGCACCTTAGCGGCCCAGTTGTTATAATACGATGTTTTGACGCTTGGAGATGGGATATCTTTTGTGGTTAGGCATCTTGTTCATATTCGTCAGGTTCGTCTGATGGCATGGCTATGTGAGAAGGGTTGTGAAATGATGAACGGCGGGAGTACGCCTAAGAAGCATTTCGGTATTCTTACATGACTTTAAATAAGCAGCTATCAACCCTCCATCGTAACCAAAGCGTCTGCAGAAACCCTCCTCGCCTCTTGATTCAACGCATCAATCTCAGCCTGCACAAGCGGAATCCCATTCTTCTCCCTTTCCTTCTGAGCTAACTGCTCAATCTCTCCCGGAAAATAGATTCGCTCCACACCAGCTGCCTTTTCAGAGCCCACCACCCTCTCGTACAGGTACTGCATCCTCTCACGGAACTCGTCCAAGCTCATGAATAGATCCGGCTTGATGGCGACCAGAAAGTGGCCGACATCTGCGGGCTTGGATGGGTCGTAGGGGTTTGTGACGTGCCCGGCAAAGGCTGAGCCTGAGAGGACGCCTGAGAAGACGTCCATCATAATGGACAGGGCGGAACCTTTGGGTCCTCCCATGGGGAGCATGACGCCTCCGAGAGCAGCCTCGGGGTCATCGGTTGGGCGTCCTTCAGAGTCGAGGGCCCAGTCGGACGGGATCTTTTCGCCGCGCCTCTTGGCTTTGTAAATCTTTCCTCGGGCTGCTACCGAGGGCGCCATGTCGAGGATGAAGTTCTCCATTGGGCCTTTGCCCGGCGCACCACAGGCGATGGGAGACACGCCCATGAGCTTACTCTTGCCGCCCCAGGCAGGCAGAGCAGGACTCGAGTTTGTAAACACAAGACTCATCATGTCGGCGTCGAGAGCCTGCTGAACAACCCAGGCACTCATGCCAAAGTGATTCGAATGCTTGATACTAGCCATGCCAATACCAAACACACGGGCAGACTCAATAGCAGCAGCCATACCCCTATGGGCTGCAACAAACCCAAACCCATTGTTCCCGTCAACCTGAGCAACAGCCGGCGTCACTTGGTTCACGACAGGCTGCGCGCTAGCGTTGAGTACGCCCTGGCGGATGCGCTCCATGTACGAGGGGATGCGGTTCATGCCGTGGGTGTCGACGCCGCGGAGGTCGGCGGCGACGAGGCAGCGGGCGATGATGGCGGCATTCTCTTCTGGGACTCCGTTGCCTTTGAGGATGTCTTGGACTAGGCGTCGGGCTTCTGAGGCGGCGACGTGGATTTTGAGAGATTCCTCTGGGGGTTGAGATGTCATTGTGGGCCAGGGTAATGAGGAGTTGAAGGTGGGTGGGATGGACTGGTTAGGAAGAGAGGACGTGAAGAGAGTTATCTTGAATAAGTGAATATAATTATGGAATAAATTAATGAAGAATATTGTTCAGTTCCCAACAAGTGTATGGGTATTGGTTGAATGGTTTTATTTCAAAGTGACCTGGGTCATTGATCATCCTCTAAACCACGCGGCGTTTTTCCGTCTCGCCTCTAACCTCTGACGGCATCTCCCCGCCCCCCATCGGAGTTTCGCCACTCCATCTTCCACTCTTCACAACAGCACTGATCCATCCACCAATAATAATACACCTTCGGACAGATTCCCAAAGATGCCGGAAGACGGCAGTCCCAATGGGCCGCGGACTCGAAGACGGAGTCAGCTGGGACGGAGAAATCCCAGGCTGCGCATGGCATGTCTCCGCTGTCAGCGACGCAAGATACGAGTACGTCCAAAAGTCCAGTGTCTGGGATAGAGAACTGATGAATTAGTGCGATGGAGAACTGCCGGCGTGTAAAAATTGTCGGAATGCCGGCGCTGCCTGTACAGACGGAGAAAGCGCCCGACTGAAGGATCTGCCCAGAGAGTACGGTTCAGCGTTGATTATTTATTCCTGGGTTAACATCAAGACAGATACATATCGACTCTGAAGCGTCGCATATCTTGGTTGGAGGGTATCATACGCTCGAGATGCCCCGACGTTGATCTGTCTCAGGAGCCGCCTCCGGAAACGAGAGAAGCCTCGAGTGAAGCTGCTCTGGATGATACCACGGATACGATACTCCAGTCTCCTTCTGCTTTGCAGACCCAGGACTATACCGAAACAGCCAACGAAGCAATTGAAGAACCAGGCAATCAACCTGTTAGGTCGGCTCCTGGGCCTACAGGTGCTGGTGCTCTATCCCACGAGATTGGTTTAGTTTCTCTCGGGACAAACCAAGACCCAAGATACATCGGCCCCTCCAGTGGCTATTTTCTGGCCCGAGTGATGCTCAATTCGGCATCGAAGCAGGACGAGAGGCTCGGCCGATCAGGTCGCGATGCCCCATTTCCTGCCAAACTGATCGAAGCCACCCAAGGGCCTCTGCCTCTTCCCGCTCGAGACATGGCGAAGCAGTTGTGTGATGCCTACTTTGACGCGATACACCTGCAGTACCCTATCCTTCATCAACCTACATTTATCAAGATGTTGGATCAAGCATATCAACAGGAAGAAAAAGACCCTGTTGTTGCCTTTCAAGTCTTCATGGTTCTGGCCATAGGGGCCACTGTACTATCTGGTCGGCTCAGGGCTCGCATCCCTGCAGAATCCTACTGTCTGTCCGCCCTACAGCATCTGGAACAACTCAACCTCGAGAATTCCCTGCAGGGTGTTCAGTGTCTGCTCCTGCTCCTTATCTTCACCATCCATAGTCCCTTTGTCCGCCTGAATGTGTGGTACCTCAACTATCACTGCCTCGCTGCCCTGCTTGACTTGGGCCTCCAGCGCAACATCAACATTGGCTCTGGGATATCTTTGCTGGAGCAGGAGATGCGTACACGCATATTCTGGGTCATTTTCTCTTTCGATCGGATTATTGCAACCATGATGGGTCGTCCTATTGGTGTGAGGGATGAGGCGTGCGAACTTCGTGTAAGTGGAGGTTCATTAGTAAACTAGGCCTTGACTAACCAGTATAGATGCCCCAAGGGTTGAGTGATGACGAGCTTGGCGATGTAAACCAGTCACAACTCCCAGGGGCTGAGAAGGGGATGGACTTTGCAATCCATCTTTTCAAGGCGGCTAAGCTCAACTCGGAGATCAAGTATGTTGCCAACAGTATCGTCAGAGACTCGCCTAGCTACGCATACCCCCCGGTCGTCGACATAAATGACTGGCAAACATCTATGCTACATCAGTTAGACGAGTGGGCAGGCCAGATTCCCATCTCTCCCAACGAACCATCCGAATTCTATCTGAGAACGACCTGTCAACTGCGCTATCACGGCTTGAGAATGCTTCTCCTCAGACCCAGTCCCGCCATACCCAAGCCTTCCAGCGAGGCATTAGTACAATGTCACCAGAGTGCTCGCGAAAGCATCAAGCTGTTTGACAGCTTGTACAAGAAGAATCTCCTGGTGCATAGTTGGGTGACTTTTCACGCTCTCGTTCTTAGCACCATCACTTTGCTATACTGTATCAAAGTGGTGCCAGAGATTGCTCGGGATACTGAGATTGATGTCTTGATGGGGGATCTGAGTATTTCCTTGAGTGTTCTGAGCGCCACTGGTGAGCATTGGTCAGGGGCAAAACGAAGCCGCGACATCTTGGACGAACTGGGAAGATCAACGATCCGATGGCTACGAGAAAAAACCGGTCAGCTTGGAGTTGCAACCAGCCGTGGAGCCATTCGCGAGGCAGAACCCGTCGTCACATCTGCGCAAACCACATCATTGGCAGGCTTGGATGTTGGCATCTCCTATTCCAACACTACGTTGTCGATGAGCCACAGTGAGAGCATGAATGCTTTTAGTGGAAACGCATTTGAAGACTTTATCATGGACGATTCATTTGCCGAATACTTTGAAGCGACGGAGTCCATCAACGTCGACACTATTGTTCGGGACCTGTTCCAGGACTTTATACCTACATACCCAAGCATATAACAGACCTTGGCAGCTTTCATGATCGAGGTGGCCCATCGGCCGTCAGGAAGTCAAAGTCTGCTCCTTGCTCCGCCTGGTTCACGTGCCGCATATACAGTCCACGATAACCTCTCATTCTTTCTCTCTTTACCCACGGTGCTGCGGCTCCTTCGCTCGCTGCAAAGGTCTTTTTCCTCTCTTGGATTCTCTGGGCGATTTCTTCATCTGAAAGATCGACTGAGAGTATCCTCTTCTCAACATCGCAGGTGATGAGGTCGCCGTTCCTGATGATTCCCAGCACCGAATCGGGGTCGGCAGATTCTGGCGATATGTGAAGGCCAATTGTTCCGCCTGCTGTCCCGCTCATGCGGCCATCTGATAGACGGAGCATATCCAGAACTCCTTGTGATGCAATCTTTCTCGGGATTGGGATCATTCCAGCTTCTGGCATTCCTGGGTTGCCGATGGGTCCAATGCTCTGAAGGACGAGCACACTGTCTGGCGTCACCTCCAGATCAGGGTCATCTACCCTCTCTGCAAGGTCTGCCGAGTTGGCAAAGACGACTGCTCGGCCGGAATGTTGGAGAAGTCGCCTGTACTTGGAGGCGCTTGCTTTCATGACTGCACCTCCAGGGGCTAGGTTGCCTCTCAGCACGACGAGTGATGATTTCGGGTACAGGGGCTTGTCGAAGGGCTGGATGACGCTGAGCTCCCGTGGCACGGGGATGAGAGAGTTTTGGGCAATTTCTTGGCCAAGGGTTCGCCCGGTTACTGTCATGGCGTCGAGGTAGAGAAGAGGCTTGAGCTCGTGGAAGAGAGCAAGCATGCCGCCTGGGGATGTCAGTATCCATTCAATCGTTGCGGTGTGGATGACGTACCTGAGTTGTGGAAGTCGGTCATGTAGTTATCGCCGCTGGGCTTCAGATCAACCAGCAACGGCGTCTTTCGACCAATCTCGTCAACGGTATCCAAAGTGATGGTTCCAGCCACCTTTGGATGACGTCCGATGATGGCCATGAGATGAACAACGGCGTTGGTTGAACCACCAATAGCCTGAAGAACAATAATGGCGTTGAGGAACGACTCGCGTGTCAACAAAGTCTGCGGTCGAAGCTGATCCAGGTTCTTGCACGCAGCCACGGCGTGTCCTCCTGTGGCCTCGGCGATGCGGAGACGAGTAGCTGAGACGGCGGGAGCTGTGGCACCGGCGAAAGGCATCATGCCGAGACCAACGAGTATGCAGGCCATGGTGCTTGCTGTGCCCATGACACCACATGTTCCACCCTGAGAAGCTGATGAGTTTGGGGTCATGATTGACAGGGTTTGGACTTACAGTTGGTGCTAGCTCATCGTTGATGGCTGAAATGTCCTCAATGTCGATGGCGCCAGCTCTGTACTTTGCCCAGTTGTTACGGCAGTCGGTACAAGCTCCGATTCTCACTCCTCGATGGCTTCCTGGCATCATTGGGCCTGTGACAAGATGGAGGATGGGCTTGTTGGCTGAGATGCCTCCCATCAACTGAGCAGGTGTGGTCTTGTCACAGCCTCCAATCAACACGACGGCATCACACGGCTGAGCACTGATCATCTCCTCAGTATCCATACTCATCAAGTTTCTCAAGTACATGCTCGTCGGGCTCGAGAAAGACTCGTGTATACTGATGGTAGGAAAGTCAATCGCCAGCCCGCCATTGAGCTGCACGCCTCTCTTGACGGCGTCTATCAGCTGCGGAATGTTGGCATGACACGGGTTGAAGCTCGAGTACGTGTTGACAATGCCAATGATGGGTCTTGAGAGTGCATCTTCGCTGTACCCGAGGGCCTTGATAAAGACCTTGCGCAGGAAGAGCGAGAAGTGAGGGTCTCCGTACGAGGCGAGGCCTTGGCGGAGGCCTACCTTGGAGGTTATGGGGGTGTCGAGGTCGTAGTCTGGGTTGATCTCTGCCATTTTGGTGTTGATGATAATGTGTGTAAGTGTAGATTTGGGGTTTGGAGAGTAGTTGGAAAGAGACTGGCCTATCATGGCTTATGTATTACACTCCCCAAATGACGTTTCTCCCAAATGCCGCCGTATCATGCAGACGGAGGAGCTCCGCATCCTCGGTCATCACGCAATCCTGCCGACGGAGAAGTTCCGACAATTACACAGATGCCATTGGAAATAATGGAAAACGGGCATCATGTGCACCTTATAACTACATTGTTCGGCGCCTTTGAAAAGATGGCCGCCAATCATTATTTTATGTCTTTTGTGACGTTTCCTTATCCGTCTCCGCCATGTTGGATTTGCACGGAAAAGTCGCCCTCGTCGTCGGCCTCGGGCAAACTGGCGCCGACGGATGGGGTATTGGTGCAGCGTGCGCCGTGTTGCTGGCGAGACGAGGAGCTGTCGTCTTTGGAGGAAACAGGACTCTTTCTTCAACTTCCAAAACGAAAGAGACGATTGAAGCTGAGGGGGGACGGTGCCATGTCGTGGCTACCGATGCCACGGATAACGCCTCGGTGAAGAGGCTTGTCGATGCTTGCCTCGAGATGCATGGACGGGTCGACATCTTGGTCACGAGCGTTGGACAGAGTCAGCCTGGGGATCCGGCGAGTTTGGAAGAGGACGTTTGGGATGCGCAGATGGACATCAACTTGAAGAGCGTGTACCTCGCCTGCCATCACGTTCTGCCCATCATGGAGAAGCAACCCACAGGCGGATCAATCGTGTGCATCTCATCCATCGCAGGGCTCCGGTACATTGGAAAACCCCAAGTCGCATACAACACGGCCAAAGCGGCCATCCTCCAATTCGTCAAGACGACAGCCGTCATCTACGCCCCGAAACAAGTCCGCCTCAACACCGTCGTCCCGGGACTCATGGACACGCCCTACACAAAGAGTCTGGCGGATAGATTCCCGCAGGAAGGGGGATACGAGGCTTTCTGCGAGATGAGGAATGGACAGGTGCCGATGGGGAGGATGGGGGATGCGTGGGATGTTGCGAATGCCGTCTTGTTTCTTGCTTCTGAGGAGGCGAGGTATATTACGGGGCAGAAGATTGTTGTCGATGGGGGGATTACTTGTTCGACTGGGAGGGTTTGAGGGGTCAAGTTTCTATGTATCTATGCTTTGTGCCCTTCCATAGAGGTTATATCTACCTCTTCTGTACCATCCATCCTCTCTAAGCATCTTCCGTGCTTCCTCCAACACTCTTCTAACTCTGCCGATATCCCATCTCATGACTTGTCCGTCTTCGCTGTGCTCTGCCTCACATACTTTGTATGCTGTCCAACAGTAACAGGTGTCAAAGTCCCGTCCTCCCCAACTTTAGAAATCCGAATGGTGGAAAAAGCCATGCTCCCCCCAACCTTGTCCGCCGTAGACACAATCTCAACCGTATCCCCAACCTTTGCCGTGCTGAGATAGCTGATGTGCATATCAACGCTCGCCCCCGTCGTCTCCCTCAGGTCCCAAGACGCAATGGCGAGACCCGTCACAAAGTCGATGATTGTCGCCGACACGGCGCCATGCAGACCTCCTCTGCTGTTGACGTGGTTGGCGTTTAGGACGAGTTGAGTTGTTACTGTTCCTTGCGTGGTGCTGATGAGTTTGACGGGTGACATGATGAAGTTGTAGATGGGACTCTTTTCGAGGAGGCGGTCCATGAGGCGTTGGACGTGGGCTATTCTTTCGACTTCAGATGTGGTGACATCTGGTGTTTGAATACGGGTGGAGGGTGTTTCAGAAGACATTGTGTCTGAATATTCTCAGTTGTATTGTTGATATCTTCAAGATGTGCTTTCTCTTGTCACTTTAAAGAGAGAATTTCTCACGGACTATTCCCGGCCCCCATTCAAGAATACCCTCCCTTTCCCGCATATCCACCATTTACTTCTCAACCTTTTCAAAAACATCCTTGAGATAATCAAACGCCCCAAGCGGGACTCCCTGCGCACGCATGATGCAATACGCAGACGTAAGATGAAAGTGAAAGTTGGGCAGCACAAACTCGGAGATGTACCTCTGCCCCGTGAAGCGAAAGTTGCCCATCCCCGTCTCCATGATCACTTCCTGATCTTCCTTCCCGTTGATGCAGTCTGGGTCTACGGATTCGAGGACCTGGATTGTGCGGTCGATGCGGGCGTGGAGCTCTGTGAATGTTGTTTCGACGTCTTCGAAGATGGGGATGTCGGGGGCGCCGAGGCGGGAGACGGCGAATTTGGCCGTGTTGGAGCAGGATTGGACTTGGTATGGTAGTCTAAGAATGAATTGTGTTAGAAATGGTGTTTCTTGGGAGAATTCAAGTGATACTTGCCCTCGCATGTCGGCGATTAGACGGTAGGTGAGTAGCTCTTCATGCTTGACGCCCTTTTCCTCGCAGAACTTGGCGCCTTTTTGGAGAAGATGAGAGAGGTTCTTGAGGTACTTGACCAGGACTGGAACGGTCTGTTGGTATAGGGACGTCATTGTGTCTGGATGAGTAGGGTGTGACATGAGAAGCGCAGATCACAGCTCTTCCATCAGCGAAGTTCCCTCATATATACCAAGCCCCAAATAACAACCCAACCCCGCTTCAATCCATGATGACAGCTTTATAATCATGTACTGTGCCGCTTTCCGGATGCTACGGATTTGCCAAGGGGTTTGGCGTAGACGCGGAGATGGTAAGCGCTTAGATCTCACTCAACTCAAGGGTGAATCTTACATGCAGGCGGAATGATCACCCGGCAAAGGTGTCCGAGCGACGATTGGGGTGCTATTGAGAGAGGCTGGGTGGTCGGCATAGATGGGATGGTCCGATGCGAAGTGCGAGCTCACGAATGAGAGTAGTCATCGCTCAGAAGAAGACTGTGGGCGTGGAGGTTGGTTTGAAGCAATAAGCTGATGTCCATTGCAGCCAAGTCTGTTACAATTCCAGCACCCGACGGTACGATTGGAAGATATCGAAATATCTCATCGTTAGTATCGGTTAACAGTATCGCTAAAGAACTATCGCGACGTAAGCTCGCGACTCAATGCGCCTGTGAGTAGCAATGGATGGCACTTACCGGAATTGCTTCATCGGAACCTCAGCCGACAGCCCGAATGTTCAACAAGGTTGGTGGAGCAACTCCAGCATGTCCTCCTCCTCATGACCGATTGGCCATGTATGCAATAAAATACAAATAGGCGTCTAATCAGCTGTAAATATGTCGACTCTACGGCGCTTGTTATGCGCGCCCTCCGAACCACCTCCGAACCCCCGCACTGCTCTTCCGTGAACACGGACACATTCACTGAAGCAACAAGGACACTCACTCATTCAAACACAAAGAAAACAAAGCATCAACAATGGCCCTCCCAATCCTTGACCACATCGCCATCCTGGTCTCCTTTCAGACCCTCCAATCCGTCACCGACCAACTCAAAGACTCCCTCATCGTCATCGACGGCGGGGCTCACGCCGACGGCCTCACCGTCAACAAGCTCATCCACCTCGCTGACGGCACATACATTGAATTCATCGCCTTTGTCGATGGCGTAGACCCGGAAAAGAGACGCGCCCACCGCTGGGGAAACCTCGAGGAGGGAAAGATTGCCGATTGGGCGCACACGCTGCACTCCGAGGCCGACTACGCGGAGCTTCAGAAGCGTGTCGCGGATGCTGCTGCGGGTGTCACGTATAGCGATCTCGTCCCGCTGCAGAGAAACAGGCCGGATGGTGTTCTTATGAAGTGTCTTGTTTCGGTTGCTCTTGACTCTGAGGGCAAGCGTGTGTTCCCCGCGACGGTGCCGTTTTGGTGTGTTGATGTTACCGAGAGACATCTTCGATCGCCGTTCAAGGGAGAGAGTGGACCTCACGAGTACACCAAGCATCCTTCTCGCGCAAAGGGTCTCTCACGGATCACAGTCCTACTCCCAGAGAAGTACATCCCGGCTTACAAGCCTGTCTATGACGCCATCCACAACACGGTCGCTACTTCAGAGGCGGGAGTGTTCTCGTGGCCTTATGAGCTTCCTGCTGGACCGAATCCTGGGAGCAACCAAGTTGCTTTGTCTACCCTGACGAATGGGAGCAGCAAGGCTGAAGTCAAGTTGACGCTGTTGGGCACAAAGGAGAGCCCCAAGTCGATTGAGCTGCTTCCTGGATTGGTTGTCGACTTTGAAGCCACTGCATAGATGGATGATTTTTTACTTCAACTGGATCATAGCTAATAAGTGGTCTACAGAAAATAAATCGTAAAATTATATGCTTTGCAACCTAGCTTGGCCTCATAATTCATGAAAATTATACTCAAGGCCCTCTATATCCACCTCAAGCATACGCTCGAGGATATCCCGACACTCTAAAAATATGCAGACGATACTCCAGCTCCCGAAAGTCCACCGACCGCCACACCCCCTCCCAGTTCTCCGACAGCGACTTCCGGGACAGCTCGCACAGGTCCTTCAACACCCCAAACGGCGGCATCGTCCGGACGATCGGATCCGCGATGTAGGGGTCCGTCGATGGGGCCCATATGGTGTTGGGCGAGCTGATGGACACGCCGAGGTACTGGCCCTCGCGGAGATCCATCGGGGGAAGATGGTTCTGCGCCATGGAGGTGAGGTTCCTGACCTCGTCCATCATGACGCAGTCACCGCACTTGTTCGATACGATGACATTGTCTCCAAAATAGGGGAATTGATTGATTTCTTCCAGAGACTGCGGTATGGGGAGAGAGTTGAGGTCGTGGCAGCAGTGCTTGTGAAAACCGAGCACCTTGCGACACAATGGGCAGGCGAACCAGCCATCAGTTTCATGCGCGTACCCCCACATGCGAACGAGACAATTTTCGCCAAAGATGTGACCGCAGGGGAGTATATGGGCTCCGTGGGTGTAGTTGTCCACCGCCGGGTCTCTGACGTGCTCGTCCTCAAAGATGGACATGCGCTCGGAGCAGAGACATTCGAGGTCGAGGTCTTGAAACTTGCTGGGGTCATTTTCTAGAATCTGTTTTAGTTCTAGCCAATAGAGGGACGAGATCTTGGACGCCTCTGAGCAGGGCATGGTGGGAGAAGGGGCTCTAGAATTCATGGCGGTCAACGTTCAAGGATCAGAGTAGATTGAAGGTACGAACTGGTTCTCGAGTGGTATTGGTTTATATTTTAAGGTGGATTTATTCTTTAATCACGAGCAAGGACGTCGACGGGTGTTCTGTTTAACTCGATGGGATAAAGAACAACGACTTGTTCAGACGCCATCATTATAGGGACAAAGAATTCACCAGGGCATCACAATGAATCATCTTTAGGTGAGAACAAGGGAGTCATGCGACAAAAATACCCATCATAAGCCGGAGCAATTCTTTTAGTAGGCTCTTAAATATAGCTCAAACAACCAACTTCCCGTCAAGACCGGCTCAGGAAGCGGCCCAAGAGGACTTGACGAAACAACAAACAAGAAAAAGCCAAACAAGAAGGGCTTAGCCGTGAAAACTTGACCCGCGACAACCACCCCCGTCTCTCCCATTCAAGCCCATCCTCCGTCGTTCTCCCAAGTGCACACATGAAGGGAGAACTCAATGCCGCGCAAGTCCTTTGTAGGCCAGTACTGCTTGGGGCTGTCCTCGATGATGGTCTGCAGTTCTCGGGAAGCGCGGAGAACTTCGGGGTACTGCTCGTGGTCTCGAATGACCGTTGCGAACCTGCGTCGGTCCTGTGAGAACAAGACAAATCGTTCTCCACCAGCCTTGGCGGCAAAGCCGAGAAATTCATCCGCTCCAAGGTTGCCCAGGGCGCCCAGGGGAGTGGCGAGATTCGTGAGGACTCGCAAGAGCCCTTGAACTTGACAATCGGCGCAGATATCTCTGACGACGCCGCCTTCGGGGATCGTGGATGGGAACGACTTCAGGGCTGCGCGTTTGGCGTTGTCGAGTTCAAAGTCGCAAACAGCTGTGGAGAAGGTTCGGAGGGCCTTGGAGATGCGTTCGGGCCGGTGTGCAACATTCGGGCAGACTTTGCGTCGGGGTTTCTCAGCCATGGTGATTGGCATCGGGGCGGCCTTGACAAGATGGCCACAGCCAGGGTGGATGAGGCTTCCACGACAAGTCGGGCAGTTGGGGGGAATTCGGCCGACAAAGGAGGAGGCCCAAGCCCGGATGCAATATCGTCCAAAAATGTGCCCACACGGCAGCACGACTGCCGTGTGGGCGGGTTCATCTCGCGGCCCGTGGTGCACGACGTTCATAGGTTCAATGTTCTCATAGCAAATCGTACAAGTGAGTGAGAAATCCGAAATGGTCGTGTCGGTGTGAAGAAGTTGGTCCCGAAGAGCGGGCCAGTAAGTCTCAGTGATTCTGGGGGAGGACATTTCGAATAGAAGAGTATGGGGTGTGAGGTTGTGTGTAATGAGATAAGATTCAAGAAAGAAATCTTCAAGAAAGGATGAGGGAAAAGGTCAAGGTGGTTCTCGCTTGGACCTGCTGGTGACGAAGGAGAGAGAGAGAAAAGAGAAGAGGCCTGGGGGAGAAGACGGGTATTTGTGTCCCTCCAGACAGTAAACGAAATCTGTTGAGCGGTGTTTACAAGCGTGCACTGCAAACCAGGCAGTACCAGTCCCGACGGCCGCGATGCAACTGGCAACTCTGTCTGCTGCCCAATAGAGTAGTGGTAAACAGGCTTTGGTTAAACATTAATGAACTAGGATTGAATACCGAGTGCTAAAATTGAACGGTAGGTTGAATGACGAGCAAACGACACGTCGAGTAGTAAGGGGGAGAGAGTTAGGCGTTGCACATGGCGGTACCCTCGAGGTGGATTAAGGGGCAGAAGAATAAGTTCTTAAGGTTATATCTTAGGGATGAAGTCTACCTTGCTTTACTTAGATCGCAATAACCCAGAAGGAACGGCAGCCTTGAACTCTTGATATCGCCCGGGGCATCTGATACACTGGCGGCAGGGGCATGACCAGATGTGACCAAGATCCCATGAGTTGGGCCTCCTTGTCCTCTAGGTACACGACTTTGACGAGAGCTGATCCAGCCAGTCCACAAGCCAACTGTGGCCCCCTCCCCGGACTGGCTATTCTGTTGTTGCCGGCGAGCTTGCGCCCTTTGTCGTGAATAGGAGGTCTGCGTATTCTCCCCCAGGAAGCCAGGGAGAAGGTATATTTGAGTTAACATGAAATCTTTGTTAACGTTCCCACATGCAGCGTTTCAGTCTGCATTCTCAAGAGCGACTTTAACTTTTGAACACAACATCAGGCGCATGAGCCGTCACCTTCGACTCCATCGGGTAGCAAGTGCCGGGGCCAGGGAGTCAATGACATTCAAGCCGCTGCAGTTAGATCAAGAGCACATACGAGTCACAAGGGTGAAAGCTTTGTTAACGGGCTACACGCCGAGGAGATGGAGGGAAATGAGGCAGAGGTTCCAAAGGGACGAGACCAAGGGATTCGTCTGAACATCCTCACTCGTGACACTCGCATGCGGAAGAGAGAAGTGACATCACAAGTCATCGGCAACAACAATGGCAAAGGAAGCACATCAAATTTCGGCCTATAATGATGTTTATATTTGTCGAAAGGAACATCAGTGTGAATCTGCATTGGGTTTTTCTTTGCGGCTGATGTTAGTCGTGGGTGCGCAAAGCCGTCTTGCTTTGACTTTACCGTGGGCGGCGTTTAGTTGCTCTGGAAACTATGGAAATAAAAACTTGGATGGCGTAAAAGTCACCAATGAGTTCTCTAGTCGCAGGATCCCTAAGCTACCCGCGACCATCATCTCAGCGTAAAGACGTCGTTGACATGAGGCTCTTCCGAATAGCCTCAGTTTACCCTGGAGTCTTGGCTCCGGCACATTCCCCCATCAAGTCTAGGCAAAGGTTCCCAAAGTAGCCTAGCTTATCAATAAATGATTTGTATCCCCGCACACTGCGCATGTGCGCATGATAAGGAGACTGCAACAGCTCTTGCATTCAACGCCCGCCGGCGGCCGTCGGTCAATTCATGGCGTTTTTTCTCTCTCTCAGTGATGACTAGCATCTTTTACGTGGGGGGACCTGAAGAGAGGGGGTTTTACTGGTGGCTTGTGTAGTATATCTTTTGAAGTCATTGAGTTTTTACCCTTTCTTCCTCTTGTGTATCATACCTATTGAAGCAGCAATGGCGCCCTTCAACTTTAGAAACCCGCTGGGCATCTCCAAGCCCAGCTTCCTCCGTGGAATCCCCACAAACAGCCTGTTCATGATCTTCCTCCTCATCAGCGTCAACGCCATAGTATGGGCCACTGCCGCAGTCGTGCTGCACTTCCACCCCCGCCTCGTCGCACCGGCCGCGCTCTCGTACGTCCTCGGCCTGCGCCATGCTCTGGACGCGGACCATATCGCCGCCATCGACCTCATGACCCGGAGGCTCATCGCTTCAGGGCAGAGGCCTGCTACTGTGGGGACCTTCTTTTCGCTGGGGCATAGTACTATTGTTATTGTTACTTGCATTGTTGTTGCGGCTACCAGCGGTGCTTTGAGGGAGAGGTTTGATGGGTTTACGCGTGTGGGAAATATCATAGGCACCAGCGTCAGCGCCGTCTTCCTCATAATCCTCTGCATCGGAAACGGTTGGGTCCTGCATCAGCTCGTGCAGCGCCTCAAGGTTGTCCTGCAGGAGCGACGACAGCGAAGTGGCTTCGACGCTGAGGAGAGTCAGATCCAGGACCACTTTGCCCTCGAGGGAGGAGGATTCCTGGCTCGTGTCTTCAAGAGGCTATTTCGAGTCATTGATCGACCGTGGAAGATGTATCCACTTGGTGTCGTCTTTGGACTTGGGTTTGATACGAGTTCTGAGATTGCTATTCTTGGAATTGCGAGTATTCAGGCTGTGCAGGGAACGAGTATATGGCTGATTTTGATTTTCCCGTTGCTGTTTACCGGTCAGTTTGAAACTCCAGTTAACCTTTTTCTTGACAGCTAACTTCGTCACAGCCGGCATGTGTCTCCTTGATACCACCGATGGAGCCTTGATGATGGCCCTGTACACTTCCAAGGCCTTCTCCAGAGACGTCGTTGCCATTCTCTACTACTCCATCGTGCTCACCGGCATCACAGTCTTTGTGTCTGCCTTCATCGGCATCATCCAGGTCTTGTCACTCATCCAGAACGTTGCCGAGCCCGAGGGAGGTTTCTGGGATGGTGTATCCGCTATCGGAGACCACTTTGATATTATCGGAGGTAGCATCTGTGGTGTCTTTTTAGTTGTGGGACTGGGGTCTATCCTTGTGTATAGGCCTTGGCGGAGACGCGTGGAGAGGAGGAATCCGCCCCTTGTCGATGCTGCTGATGAGGGCTTGGAAGAGCCTCCGACTCCTGATGAGTCACCTAGCCGTGTTTACACACCCTGATACGATTTTTGACGCCTCCTGAAGGATGTAAGGCCGAAAGTCTATATCTCTCAACGGTTCAGAGTGGTCATGAGAACACACATTAGCCATTAGGCAGCAGATTTTATACATACAGCGTGCATATTTGGAATTGATACATCTCGTTACCCTGACAATGGAAATTCAATTCTAAAATCGTTGTGTCTGGTTGATGGCTTACTTATTGACGTGATGTTTTCATCTATAGAAACACCAAGACCAATCCATCCTCACATCAACAACGAATTCCTGTCACATTGTCATTCTCCAGGCTTTTATTCTGTCAATTACTTGGTCATCCCTTGCAAACACGATCTTAAGCATCTCGACATGGATAACTTCACTCTTGATCCCATGAACGACTTCATGTTCGATTCTGTCACTATGGATTACAACTTGATGACCAGCAACATGATCGACAACTCAATGGTCAACAACCTCGTGGTTGATAACTCCGCGAGAAATGACTTGATGGATATTACTGAATGACAAAGGTCCTGGTTATTAACGATTCCGGGGTCGACGATTTGATGGTTGATGACTTTACGAGCAACAGTCTCACGGCCAATGACTCCATGGCCTACACTCACTCGACGAATATTCCCGTCGTTACGGGTGATTCAATTGACACTCCCATGCTCAATAGTCCTGTGGGCAATGGGTCTACGACCAATATCTTTCAGGGGGGCAATCCCTTAGCCAACGACTTTATGGGCTCTACCGCCAATCTTCCCATGAACAAAAGTCCCGCCTCGACAGAGACCATGGCTGACAACTCCGCGACTACAGACCGAGCCGCAAGCATCTTCCCTCCCGCCTTACGAGAGCAACTGAGGCGTCAGATGCTATTCGTGGACGGGCCCCGAAAGACAGAGGGCGTCTGGCTTTGCGTCAAGTGCATCAAGCATCTTGGCCGAGATGGAAACGAGGAGCTGCGGAAATGGCACACTCGGTATGATATAGGGTCTGGGTTTCAGGTTCATCCGGAGGTTAGGCCAAAGAAGTTGAAGTGTACGCATTGCAAGGAGTGTCGTCGTTGCAAGTTTGTCAAACGCTCTGGACGGAAATGAAGGGGTAGTTTGAGCGTTGGTCATTAGTCTCATCGCTTGAGGGTTGTTGGTTTACTTTATTTTGGTTTTTGGCTATTGTTTCTCTGGTTACAGAAGTGGCGTTGAAGCATTCCTTTGTTGACATCAGTGTCCTGGACTAGATTCATGTACTCCGGCAAGTTCAATACAGAGTGTTCTGTCATCAATCAATCATGACAACAAGACCTCACCCGTATATGATACAGCAGATTATTGCATCGAGTCTCTAAGAATCCATTATTGACTTTTACTCTCAAACGCGAGACTGGTTGGCCAACCTCGATTACCAAGCGGCACGCGCGTTGGGTGTGAACGCCGTTGTAGTCAGTTTATGGCCAACCAGCAAACATCTACTTCTGTATATATCTTTCGAGCGAACTCTGCATTGAATCCTCTGAGATTTGAGTCATACTTCACGTCTAGCACTCGATTATCTTGCCAGTTGAGAGAAGCCGAGTCCCTTCGTCTAGCACCTTCTGCGGCGGTCGCTCCCAGTTCAGTACCTTGCCCCCCCCTCTCCTGTATAGCCTGTCTCCTCTCATACCACTTTGATCCATTGTTATTGAGCAAGGATTTCCATGTACGTCTGTCATGGACATGTTAACCTTCGGGGGCTTAGGTCGAGGGGGCCAGTTGATGGCCCCAGGAGTAGAGCTAGCACTCAGGGCCCTCGAATCAGCCGCCCTTCTCTCCCGCCATTCCTGCAGTATATGCTGATACTCCGCGACTGGGTGGTCTAGTAGTGCCTCTTGATGCTTTACCCACTCCAAAGGGAGGCTGTCGATGTTCTGTTCTTCGTGAGGTGCATTGCGGAGGCTCTCGTCTCGAGTGATAATCTCATATATGGTGAAGATGACGCCTTTGGCATCATTCCGGTTCTCGTCGTGCCATTCACCCTCGCCCTCTTTAGCCGAAGGGTAGTTGATGCGTACGGCAAAGTTAAAGTCGAGGAGCATGATCGAATCTGTCGATTCATCCACGACGAGGTTTCGCGGGGCAACATCTTGGTGTGAGATGCCATATCGAAGGTTTAAGTCGTCTACGACTTGGATAAGTTGTTGGAGCCATTTTAGTTGGAAAATCCGCGATTTGTTCTCCTCCAGAGTACCGCCGGGCACATAGCGGTTGGTGAATCCCACCACGCGGTCCTCGAGTTCATCAAGAACGACGCGGTCGAAGGGGACGATATTCAGGTGACGAGGTAGGCGCATCCAAAGGTTCATCTCTTTCCAGGACTTTTGCGCATACTGCCACATGAAGTAATATTTAAACACTACCTATCCAACTATTAGCTTGCGTGTGTGACAAGGCAACATGAGACCAGCGCCTGGGTGGCCCTCACCTTGTTGGCAGGCTCACTGGAGCACGGAGGATATGCGACAAGGTCCGTGTCAGGACCAAGCCTCTCGAGCCCCTCGAGCATGTCCCGGCGTATTGTTCGGACTCCCTCCGGAAGGGGGATCTCATCAAGGAATGGGTAATGTACGCAGCAAGTCTCGTCGTTCTCTTCATCGGTGTATGCAGAGATAATCTCGCCGGTATTGGATACGTGTATCCGATAAACACTGAGCGGAAGCTGGCTACTATGACGTCTAAAGTGTTGAATGGCAATTCTCTCATCGTCTTGCTCTTCGTCCATCATGACAGAAATTACACATCTTTAATCCCAATCAGTGATGTGCCATGTGCTTGGCCCGCCGATACGGACATCGCCACTAAGCGAAAAGTATTTGGAATCTTCATCAATCATGGTGTTGGGCCTTGGCGATCGAAGGGAGAGGTGTGAGAGTCGGTACGGTATGATGAAGAAGGGAAGTTGAGAGATAATAATGCAGGCTGGCGGTGGCATGACTAAGCTACGAGAAATCCATCACTGCCAAATGCGATTTGGTATCATGACGCCAGAGACGCTCACTCTGTTGACCAAGGGTCGAACGTCGAGGTAGCTGAAACTACATCCACACACAGATCGAGTTCTATAGACGAATATTCAAGTAATTCCTGTCTTATGGAGGCGTGTATGATGGGCTATCATCACATAAAGTATGAGTACAGGATCAGATGAAGATCTACGCCTTGTGGTTGGGCTCCTCCCCGGGGCGGTATTCCAGGTTGTCGGGTCGAGGTCCAGTACGAAGGATGAGCATTCACTCGGGGGTCAAGGGATCCGGCCGCCATCCGAAAGCTTGAGCCATCAGGGTTTTTCAGCTCATACTCGCGTCACATTCTAGATGAGTAACCCCCTTCACATCTCCGGGGCTAGCCCTTCCCTTCCTCAGCTGGGTCCTGTGTCCCTCCTTCACGCCTGGCCAACTTGTGATCCTGATCGTCATCCCTTCGGCTGCCGGCAAGTAGTTTAAACTGAATCTCTTTCAGAATTGAGGAGAGTCAGTTATATATACGAAGACGTATGATAGCAGTCTCTGGGCATTTCTCATAGGTGTACGTCCCACTCCACTCGGGGTGGCAACCCTCTGCGTTCCTCTCCAGTCGCCGTGCAATCTTCTTTCCCTGTGCCTTGCACCCGACCTCGATGAGACTCTGCCCTTGTTCTTCTTTCTGCAGTTGTGCCCTTATTATTATCGTCGATGACGACTCCAAAAGAGGCCATCAGCCACAACAGCAAAAGACACAGTTATCAATACATGACGGCATTAAAACCCAATACCGTAAAACACCGTAAAAGCTTGAAGTCTTCTCCTTCAAGCAGCCGCGTCCAACGCTAGAAGAGACATAGGTTAGTTTTCTATAACTGGTCATGTCCAAAAAACAGGAGTAACTTACTTGCAGTCGTTGGCGAAATCAATTCGCAAGTACATAAAGTCGTACTTGCTGAAGCCGGCTCGCAAGTACATAAAATCGCACTTGCCGAAGCCGGCTCGCAAGTACATGAAATCAGTACTTGGCAAGGTCGACTGGCGACGTAAGTACACAATGCCTCGCACTAGGGCTTTCACGCTGTTGTAGAAGAAGTGGCCGCGACAGACGCACACTGTTGGATCAAGGAAGGACGGTCGGTTAGCAAAGAAAATACTCAGAAAAGAGAGCACTTACCCATCATGACCTGCCTCCTTGCATCGATCACATACGACTTCGTCACACCGAAGTCACACCCGGAGCAGAGCCGTATGGCCGTCTGAAAGGGGTTCCCTCACTCGATCTTCTGGAGGCTGCGGCCGCAAGAGGCGCGTCATCGTCTTTGCTAAACTCGGCGCCCCGTGAGCCACCAGGGACCCGAGGTGAAAGAATCACCTTCTATAGAAGTGGGAGAGACTGGCGTACACTGGGGTAGATGGTTAGCTGCAAAGACCAACGGAGGCAGACCTTGTGTCGCCTGGGCGCGAAGGGTGGCCTGCAATTCAGGCGGGAAATGGTTTGTGGGTAAGTCGAGAGAGGCGTCAGCATACCTGGATGATCTCGGCTCCAGACCCGTTCGTTTTTAATATTTGCCTACCAGGAGCTTGGGGGCGGGCGAAGAGAGGGAAGAAGTGGAAGGGGAGAAATGGGGTGGATGTTTGGAGATGGTGAGGGAGAGAGATAAACAGCAGAGCACGGAATCCAGTGGAAGCTCAGGTTTAGACTCGCTTAGGGTTGCTCTGCCAAAGTTATGGATCCTAAGGTTAGGATATCCTTAGGGTCGTCTATCAACAGCGTGCATCGCAGGTTTTTGCAGCGGACGCGCCCAAATGGATACCAGTGCACCTGCGCTCTAGGTACAGAAGTTGACTCCTTCCAGCACAGCGACCGTAGATAGAGAGATCCCCCATATTCGAGTTATTTAGAATGATACAATTCCATGTTAAACAAACTAGAATATATCGCGGCGGCCTCTAATAGAAACGATGCCGATGTAGATGGAGGAGTTGCTCGTTTTCCACTCTGACTGACATGAGGTTGCCCCCCGCCAGCCCCAACCACACCTTCCCATCTCGCAAGCTGCCATGCTGCACGTGCTTGCTTCACCTCCATTCACCTTCAATCTTCAATCACTTTATCCATTCTCAACCATCAAGCATCCACAATGCATGCCCCAAAGCAATCGAGTCCAATGGCGCAAGCCAGCCAGCTACGCCAGTGCTACAACCACATGCCCCCGTGTACTCGATACTATCCCCAGATTGCCCATCGCTCATCGGCTCCTCGACACTTGTACTGATAACCGATCGATACCTGTGTCACAACATCCGCTATAGACGCGGCTAGGCGCTGGCCAGCTTGTGCGCCAAATCACATACACCTTGTCATCTCTTGAGACAACTGAGCTGTCACTGTGCAACTCTGAACGCGGGGGTTGCTCTGCATTGGTGCCAACTGAGGGGGCAACAAGAGTTGGATACCTGCAATGCAAGCCGCTGTCAACCAGGTCAACGAATACAGTGAGTGCGAGAAGAGAAATCAGCCTGTATCCATATGAGATGACATGTGACTGACTGCATCCAATCGAGCCGTGACGAGTCTCCGCGAACGCGTCGGCCATTGCGAAGCCCTACAAAAGGCGCATCCTCTAGTCGACTTGCACGATGCTACACGATGCACTTGGCCGTCACTACAACCACCAATGGCGATCATAGCACTCCATGGGGAGGCCGCATAAGCACTGCAGCAGGACGAAACCGTGAACAATGCTCACGAAATGGCACTCGAGCCGACATCTCTTGTTTTTGAGCCGCCTCTGACCAGGTGGCACCAATCAGCAAATCTCGACTCTGGGTTGGTTCGCGAACAACTCGTATCAGCGTTGCATACACGCAGAGGCAGCCAGGCTCCCAGCATCGGATGGGTGGACCATGACGTGAACAGAACCTCGTTGAAACTGCAACATATCCCTCACTGCAATATCCATCGAGGGAGCCAAAGGTCCAAAGCCACAGCTACGAGCTCGAGGACGGTTGAGTCAGCCTCATGGAAGACACGCCGAACAACGGCTTTTGTTCTTCGATTGGCACTTTGGGGCGACAGCCACCTGTGTCGGGCGCCGCTAGACACGCCGATCGGATCAGACTGTCTAACTTTTCCCCCAATTGACCAATTTATGGATCCTTCCGTCCGCCGCCGACTCATTTTCAAAACACCACTCTGCCGCTTCAAGCACCGAAGTCCGATTTGCATGTCGGAGCCTGGACTGCCTGGAGGGCTCAGCCTTGGCCACGCACTCGGACGCACGCGTTGAGGCTCTGTTCTGGGTCCTGGTCTAATCTGCTGATGGAGACCACAGGCACCAAGGCATCCAGGCTGACGATAGCGTCTCGACATCTTCAACCACAATGCGGGGGGCGGTCTGTCTTTTCATCCACTGGCCCAGCTACGGGCCCGTCCACCAATGGGTCACTCACGCTCACTCGAGTCGTGTGAGGATTTGCGGATTGCAGGTCCAGCTTGAGGCTGAGGGAGGGTTGAGAGAGTCAGATGCTCACCCCAGCAGGCCCCGCCGTTCTCGGAAGCGTCGCCACCCTTGCCCATCCTCTGTGATCGACTAATCTCGAAGCGCTCATAGGGCAATTGCTTATCGCGGTCTGGACAAGGTACCGGACAGTGCTGGCCACAGTCTCTTTTTCTCTCCTGTACCTTTTCTCGCACGAATGCGAGGGTATAGCCGTACAAGAGCTGCTACAGAGCCCTGCTGTCTCACGCACGATCACATCAGCCGCCTTGGTCCAAGAAAGCTCCATGACCACTCGTTCTCATCCCCAGCCTGCCGCCTGGAAGCTGTCGGCGACAGGTCATCCTTGTCCACAGTTGCAGGCATCTCCGTGCAGCCCACAGGAGGAGATGCAGCCTTGGAACATGGGCCTGGACTGAGGCGCGGCCCCGCACTGTTTGCCTCGCCAAAGTCCATTTGAAAGGGACATCTGTGTGCCCATCCACGCCGTCCTAGTGACTAGTCCAGGACCCTTAAGACCCCTAAAACGGGACCCACAACCCCTTCAACGACTCAGGAGTCTGGCGTGGCCGGCCGAGCGAATCGGAACCGCGGGGGACGGGGGGCAATTGCGATGGCGGAGGGCGAAGAATGGAACATTTCTCAAGAAAAAGCGTCGGAGAAGGCATCTCCTGCCATTGATCTGCCCTGTACCGTTGCCATGTGCTCACCAAAACCATCACGATTGAAAACCACGGCTTTCAGCCCCCACTAGGCCTCGGGCTTTCCGCCCCCGACGAAATCTGTCAGCTCAGCCTCTCGCAAAGGCCTCGCTTTGATCGTCAAGCCACGGCAGCAGCCCGTTTTTCACACAGCGGAGTACAGTTGAAAGGGAGGATTTACGCTGTGCTCGGTGGTTCAAAGGTTAAGAGACGATATCAAGGACGGACAGGAGTCGTCAGACGAACGAACGAGTTCTCGCCTCAAAGTCCAAATTGCTGGGGTTGCGCCAGCATCCGCCCGTCAACCATTGAACAATGTTCGTTATCCCCGTGTGGAACCTAGTACCATGCAGCTCGGGGTACCGGTTACAATTCCAGTTCCGGGGGACTTGGTGTTAGCTCGTCGCCAAAGAGGACCCTTGCTGACCTCCTTGTCGTTTTCCGCCATCCCACACGGCAGACCCAGCCGGTCCGCCAAGTGCGCCGTGCGTCAATGGTGCGATTCCAGACATCCATTGATAGCTTTGCTTGCGCCAGAGGGAAGAGACGAAGCTTGCTGTAGCCTCTCAAGTGCAATGTCGGTGTAGCTGCAGAACTAACGAGGCAGTAGGTCTGTCTTATCCTCACGGTGTCGCGGACCCTGTGTGGCGGGCCGGTCAAGCACCCTTTGGTCTCCGTATATATGCTCTTGTTCCCTCTCGACTCACGCTCTTCCTTTCCTCCTCTGATTTCTCCCAAAGTTACGGCATATACGTTATTCCCTGTTCTTGTCCTGTTCCTACTACAGTCTCTCACTCTCATTCTTTTTGTTGAATCACCGAGTTTGCATTGCACTTTGCCTATTTATTCTCGCTTTGCTCAACTACCACCCCTCTCTCCCAACCCCCTGAGCGTGCTTTGAGACTACAACCAATCTCGGCACTTTCCACCATCCGCTATCGGACCAAGACAACTTGACAGTCAGAAACATGCACGGCTACAGTTCATCAGAAGAGTCGGACGACCCTCGTCGGCCTCGCGTGCCGCCCGCGACCACGGCCAATTCCAACGACCAAAAGAAAAAGAAGAAGAAGAAGCTGCCGCCCCAAAAGTCTATCAATCGAATCTGGAAGAAATTCTCCAAGCGCAAGTTCCACAAGGCCCTCGCCGTCCTCCCATTCGATCCCGTTCTCCCTCCCGCCACCTACCAATCCAATGAGCTGCTCTCGGCGGGATACGAGCGCGCTGCGGAAGAATGCCGACGAAAGGTCGAAAAAATCATTAAGGAATGCAAGCGCGTAAATATGCGATATCGGGATCCTGGCTGGGACTTGGTAAGTTTGTTCAGACGATGTGTTGTTGAATGCGACGCTGACTGACTGGCTAGGACTGGGATCTCAAGTACGAGAAAGGGTATTGTCTCAACACCCTTGGCGTACAAAAGTTTGAACTCAACAGAACGACCCTCCTGAGCTCCAAAGCCTCTGTTCCCAAAGCTGTCAAGCGAGTGCACGAGATTTTCGAGAAGCCCACCTTCATGAAGGATGTGAATGGTGGCGACGTCAAGCAAGGAAGTCTAGGCGACTGCTGGATCATGGCGGGTCTGACGGCCCTCTCCAATGTTCCGGATGGGCTCAAGCGCATCTGCGTCGCCTACGACACTAAGATTGGAATCTACGGCTTCGTCTTTTACAGAGACGGAGAGTGGATCTACTCCATCATTGACGACAAACTCTACCTCAAGTCGCCGTGCTGGGACTCTCCCAGCATGCAGCGAGATCTCCTGCAGCAGATTGACCGCGAGGATGTCGAGAATGTGTACCGAAAGACCTATCAGACCGGCTCCAAGGCTCTTTTCTTTGCCCAATGCAAGGACCAGAACGAGACCTGGGTCCCGCTGGTAGAGAAGGCCTATGCCAAGGCGCATGGCGACTATGCGTCCTTGTCTGGCGGCTGGATCGGCGAGGGTCTGGAGGACCTCTCCGGTGGCGTCACCACCGAACTCTTGACGTCCGACATTCTTGACATTGACGAATTCTGGGACAAGGAGATGTCCAGGGTCAATGACGAATTCCTCTTCGGTGCCTCGACCGGCCTGCTAGAGCACGGCTACGGTGAGCGCAACGGCATCTCAGAGGGACATGCCTACGTTGTCATGGACGCCCGGACACTCAAGTCTGGTCAGCGCTTGGTGAAACTCCGAAACCCTTGGGGCAAGGTCCGCAAGGGTATCTGGGAAGGACCTTGGAGCGATGGCTCTAAAGAGTGGACGACCGAGGTCCAGGAGGAGCTCGGCCACAAGTTTGGCAGCGACTCTGTCTTCTGGATCTCGTATGAGGACCTCATTCGCAAGTACTCCCACTTCGATCGCACGCGACTTTTCCGGGACCGCGACTGGCGATGCTGTCAACGCTGGATCGGAGTCGATGTGCCATGGAAGGCAGAGTACCATGAGAAGTTCCAGATCAAGTTGACCAAGGACTCGCCCCTTTGCCTGGTGCTGTCTCAGCTTGATGGGCGATACTTCAAGGGTCTCCACGGCCAGTACTCATTCCGCCTTCATTTCCGACTTCACTATGAGGATAGCCCCAATGCCGAGGACTACATCGTACGCTCTCATGGCAACTATCTCATGGATAGGTCGGTGTCTGTGGAACTTCCAGACCTGCCTGCAGGCAACTACGTTGTTTATCTCAAGGTGACGGGCGAGCGAGACTCGAATGCCAGCTCTGTCGAGGACGTCGTTAAGCGTGAGTGCCTCGACAGGGTCGAGAATGAAAAGCTTGCCCAGGTTGGCTACGCCTACGATCTGGCCCACAGCAAGGCGTGGGATCACATGGACAAGGTCACCAAACTGCGCCAGAAGAAAGATCAAGAGAAGGCTTCTAGGTGTCGACAAAAGGAGCGTCGCCACATGTGGGAGAAGCGCCACGTGAACCGCGACGTTACCAAGAAGCAGTCGAACAAGAACACGGATAAGAGAGCGCGCCGACGTGCCGAGTGGGAGGCAGAGCAGTTCCGGCTTGACGAAGAATTCAACGCCAGGGTCAAGGCCGAGAGGGAGGCGCTGAGGCAGGAGAGGCTTGCCAAGGCTGAGGCCTTGAAGAAGGCCGAGGCTGAAAAGAAGGCTGAGGAGGCCGACGACGAGTCCTCGGATGACAAGCCTAGCAAGGAGTCTGCTGAGGACAAGTCTGAGGCCAAGTCCGAGGAGAAGCCTGAGAGAAATCCTGCCGACAAGGAAGGCAAGTCTGAGGAGGAGTCTGAGGCTAAGCCTGTCGAAGACAATGAGGCCGACGGCAAGTCTACCGAGGACAAGCCCGAGGAGAAGTCTGAGAAGTCTGAGGACAAGGAAGTCGAGGCTGCCAAAGAACAGGTAGCTGACGACAAGGACGAGTCTGTGGTGATTGACAAGGACGGCAAGGATTCTTCCGAGCAGGACTCGAAGGATTCCGACTCGAAGGAGACTCATGTCTCTGACGATGCTGTCATGTCAGTCTCGACCGGATCACCTCAATTCACTCCCAAGACGATTGATTCCACAACTGTGATCATCGAGGAGAAGCAAGAGGTGCCTCCTGTCAGTGGTCCTCCACCAGCTCCTGTTGAAGAGGAAGAGCCCCTGCCAGTCCGACTTCGACCTGCCTATGATTCTGCAGGCGAGTCTTCAGACTCTCCCGTAGAGGACTGGGAGGCCCTCTATAGCAGCGATGACCTGACTCGCAAGCCGCGACTCACGCAGTCGAATCAGGCAGTGCATGTGGATGACTACGACTCGGAAGAAGAGCGCATGCCTGACCCATGGAACGCCATCTGCATTGTTGGCATCCGGGTCTACTCCAAGGACGAGGGTCTGGAGCTCCGCACCGTTATGGAGGGCGGCGAGCTTCTGGAAGGAGGCATGGGTGAGAAGGGAGCGGCAGATCTCGACAATGCCCAGTCCAACGCCGGTGGCGTCCGAGACAAGGACGCTCCCAAGGACAAGGCCGAGGATGACAAGCTCTATCCTCCGGTAGTCCGCAAGGATGGTGGAGTGATTGAAGATGTCACGACCACCGGAGAGAGGAACTCTACCATCAAGAGTTACTTTCACATTGACTCGGCCGATACAACTCGGATGAACTCTCCGGCACCCACGCCGTACGAGTTTGACCGTCGGCTGGAGCATGGTCGGCCATAGTGAGAGGTTAGCAAGACTGCATTTCGAAGAGAGCGACTAGAGAAGACTTTAGAGAAGACATCGCGATATACCAGACCCCAAGAGTATACGGGATTGGGGATGATTTTCTGCTAGCTTGTTTTGCTCTTGGTTTATTAGTATTTTGGATGGATAAGGAACGAGGAAGGACAGGCCCCTGGAAAGGATACTCTTAGGAACGAAGCAACGATTGCAAAGACTGAATTGATTAATGAAGATTAAGCATGAAAATTGACTCATCCACATATAACAATTGAGCCATCTGTACCTTTACCGTGCAAGTGAGACTGACTGTTGCGACAAACAGGATTCAGATGACGGGATGGAGGCGCCATTCCACGTGCGTCAAGTCCTCAAATTCCAATTGCAAACAGCCCAGGCTGAAACAGCGCCAAACAGCAGCGCCCAAGACCGCCTAGACTCCCTGGGAGGCAGCCGCTAAGCCGCTAAAGGGCAAGTCAAGGTCCGCCTAATCCGCGCCATCACCGGGGTGTGACTGGTCTGAGACTGCGTCAGCTGCCTAGGCAGGTGCCGCTGCGACATGCACCTGCCTCTCGCTCCTGCGATAACGGAAGCTTATCGGTGGTTCCGTCATTGCCCATCAAGCTCCCATCTTCTCTCTCTCGCATCCATCATCATTCACATACTTCTTTATTTATCAACCTTATCTTTGTCGCTTCTCTTCGTGTCCGTCTTTAACTTTTCCCCCATCATGTAGTCACGGGATCAGCTCCCGACATTTATCTCCTCTTTGATACCCTCCTCCCCACGATATCCATTCACATTTACTCGTCCGCAATCATGGCTTCCTCATCGGCTTCGTTGCGACGCAGCCACGGCTCCTCTGGAGCCTCATCAAGACACTCGCATCCTCATTCAAACTCTCACTCGCGCGGTTCGAATTCCCGCTCGCGATCCTTTACACACGACGACAATGCCGACCCCAACATGCCGTCCATCTCCATCGACACCCTCGTCAATCACCTGCTCGTCGCCAAGCGCTCCCTCTCCTCCATGACTCTTGTACTGCGCGCCAACGAGATCGCCACCGCGGCCCGCCAGTCGCATGAAGACGTCGCCATCCTGGCGGCGCAGGCCGGCTTCCTGCGGACGTCGATACTGGACCAGGCTGCCATCCTCGTGCGGGTTCGGAGGAGTCTGCAGGGCACATATGACTGGGGGAAGAAGGACTTTAAGAAGTTGGTCAAGTCGATGGACTTGGCTGACGGAGAGCTCGGGCACACCATGGAGATGCTCCAGAGTACCAGCATCGAAAGCGTCTTCCGGCCGAAAGGCGAGGAGAGACGGACCCTGCTCGACTTCATCGATGAAGGCGGCGTGCATGGCATGCGCGAGACGATGAAGAAGAGCATCCAAGAGCTCCAGGTAGGCAAAGCCATCCTAGGCTATCGCGGTCCATTGCTGACTTGGCGCAGGCAATTCAGCAGTCGTTTGACGGAGACTTGCTCCGCTTCGATACCGACATTCGCAGCCTCAAGAAGATCATCGTCGATGCCCCGAGCCTGTCACGCGACGCCAGCGATGGCACGAATCCGTCTACGGGCGAGCTCCTTGAAATATTGGTTGATCATTCAGCCAACATGGCACAGTTGCTGGTGTCATTGACTCATCACTTTGACATGTGCGTCACCGCGATTCGAACCACAGAGGGTGGTGTTGCTCTCGCCCGTAGAAGGGCTGCCGAGGCTACACAATCCCAGGAAGGTGATGGTGTTTCCATCTCGGGTGTCATTGCAGAGCAAGAGTCCAACGTCTCTGATCTCGAGCCCAAGACCTCCAAGGACCGCGCAGAGATGCTAAAGGTCGTCATCCAAGACGCCGGAGAGGTGGAAGATGTGGTCCAAGAGATCCAAGAACGCCTCGCGGCTATGGAGCAAGGCTACGCTGTGCTGCAGGAGCAGCACGAGAAGTCGACCAAAGCGTATACAAGTATGCTAGATGCATATGCTATGCTTGGCGACATTGGCGACCGGCTCGCAGACTATCTTGCAGCCGAGGGAGACTTTAGAACAAGGTGGGAAATGGAAAAGGAAGGCGTCTATGCCAAGCTTGAAGAGATGCGCCAGCTCAAGGACTTTTATGAGCGCTATGCCAGCGCCTACGACAGTTTGATCCTTGAGGTTGAGCGCCGACACGCCGTCGACGACCGGGTTAGGAGCATCTGGCGCAAGGCCCAGGACAACGTTGACAAGCTGCTCAAGGAGGACAGCGCGTCTCGTGAGACGTTTAGGCAAGATGTCGGGGAGTTTCTGCCCACCGATCTCTGGGCAGGCATGCAAGGCTCAGCCAGGAGATGGGCAGTTGTGCCGATCAAGGAAGACGGCGCTGACGACGACGGCGAGGATGTACAAGGACCCGCGCTACGAAAAAGTGTTGTCGAAGCAGCGCGAGAGAGGCTTCTACGGGCGACCGCAGAGCCAAGACGATGAGTAGACCTCATCTTGCATGCATCAGTTACTGGGCAACTTGCTAACTAACTTGTTTGGGAACGTGATGGTGTTGGGGATACTGGCGTTTGGGGCTACCGCAAGGAAGGAAGGCTACGGTCTTGATTGTTATTTGTTGTTTGCTTCTTCTTGTTGTTGTAAATACCACCATCCTTTTATTTTAGTTACCTGGATCTGGACCTCTGAAAAGAACCCATCTTCTCTCTAATCCCGTGCTTCCACACTTGTCGTGTTAAGCATAATCAAGCCTCCCTCTGTCTCATTGGGTGCTAGACGTGCAGCTGAACACATCGTGAGGCATACCCTTGTCGGTTGGGCTTGGGCTAGCTTGTCTGGACTGACATGCTTAATGGTAAGGGAGGATGAGGGGGCCGTCTTGTTCCTTGTTTGCTTGCTCTATCAAGAGTTGTTTTCTCGATCCAGGCTTTTGACTCTTGATCTACCTCGACTGCTGATCAACTTGAATTCCTACTCTACGTCGACTCCTATCAACTTGGACTCTCGACCGCCTCCATCTCTTCTTCAACTCCCGTCAGCTAATCCTCCTACAACTCCTCCATCAACATGTCTTCTCCTTCTCGCTTCGACCGCATCCTCCACACCCTCACCGTCATCCTCCTCACCGGCCTCGTCATCATTCTCGCCCTCGTCCTTGCAGATTTCAAGCGCATGACGAGCTCAGACCACGGCATCGTCCTGTGAGGCCACCAGGAGATACCTATCAAGGTAGCTCTACCGGCGTACATCGATTATCTCGGGTCGAGGGAGAGGCCTATACACGTCACTGCTATTCCGTCGCCGAATTAGACATGAACGGATAGGGGGATGTGTGTGGAGGATCCAGGAGTAGGGCCGGGCCAGCACAAGTAGAGCTCTTATAGAGTCTGCTAATTATTACAATATCCATTACACGATCAACTGTCGCCGCTTTAGCATACAAAGACAACGACCTATCCCCCCCAACCAAGAAACGGTCCTCCACCAGGTTTTGTGGTATCATTCAAATCCAAACCATTGTTATTCCGCATTACCACCCAAGCTTAACGATCACGAATCACCTGCTGAACCTTGGGATACACTCGGCACATCTCCTGATACAGCTCGGGGTGATCGCGCCACATGACCTGGGGATCCCAGCCAGCAGCAACAAAGATGGTATCGACACCACTCGAGATGGGCGTGGTAAAGATGTTTGCGATCTGGAAGCCGATGAGGAACGAAAAGACCATCACCACCGGAGTATAGGCACCATCGCGGTTATAGGCGGGGTCGGTAAAGTAGAGGAAGAGGTATGCGAGGAGCGTGCAGGCGTAGGCAATAAACAGGGCACCGAAAGAGAGGACGGGGCCGATGAGACAGTCCTACATAGGTTAGCAATAGTTCTGGAATAGGGGCTAAACAGACTCACATTGATCAGAGCATCAATACCACGGTCCTTAATCATCTTCCAAGTATCCTTAGCAGCCGCAAAATACGGCTTGCCATACAAGGCAATGTGACAAAAGGCATATCGGTTGAGGAACTCAACTGCCCATTCCAGGAGTCCCAGCAAGCAGCTGAGGCAGCAGAACAGGGCATACCCGAGGAAGCTGCCATCAGATGCCTCTTGGTTTCGTGCGGCATTGCAGAGCTGACGAATGAACTGAACAATGGCAACCAACAAGCTGCCCAAGCTGATAGATCCAAAACTATAGGTCAAAGCTCGCTTGGCAGAAGCGCGCGTGGCATCCTTGGGGAAGTTGTGGGCACAAAAGTACCAAGATCCGTACACGCCAGCAATTGTTGTGTGGATCGTGTTCTTGAGCCATTCCGAGAACCAGTACATGGCAAAGGTGACAAAGACAAGGAGGCCGATAACCTTGCCTTGGCTGCAGCCACCATCGCTGCATGACGGGTTGTTGTCGGCGGGCTGGTATTTGACGTAAATAGCGACGAGAGTAATCGAGTACCAGGCGGCGAAAGCAGTTGCAATCAGGCCTCCAATCAGACTGGTGAGGTAGACATGGCCATACTTTTTGCTCACATCGATGGTCGTCCTGAGCATGAGAGCCGAGAAGGGAATGCGCGAGATCCATGTCCAGAAGCAAAAGGCCATGAACAGACCAAAGATGAGGAACACAATGCCAGCAGACCAGTACTTTCGCCAGAGGTAGAAGATGGCGGTTCCGAGCGCCCAGCAGACGTTGAGAATTCCCGTAACCCAGATGAACTGCTTGGGAAAGACTCGCGCGAGCCAGATGTACGCGTACGAGAGGACAAAGGCGACGGCGAGGACAAACATGAAGAGAATGATGGTGCTCGTGTTCAGAGAAAAGTCGTTGCGATTGCCGTAGATGCCAGAGCCAGCGTTTCCGCGGTTGGCGGCGTATCCTTGAAGAGTGAGACCCGAGACGACTACGAACCCGATGAAGACGCAGATAAGCTACAGAGTTAAATGGTTGCTCGTGATAGTAAGGGTCAACATACGAGAATACCAGCCCAGAGATCATTGTACTTGGGCTTGGGAACCTTGAATTGCTGCTCAAATGACGCCTTCTCCCCGTCGTAGCCCTGGGCGGGCATGTAGCCGTTTCCATTCTGAGGAGGCCCTTGTTGGTATGGCTGTTGCTGCGGTGGTTGCTGGTATTGGGGATGAGCAGGCGGCGGCGGCTGAGGTTGGTACTGTTGTTGATAGCCGCCACTGGAATATTGGCCGTTGGCCGGCTGGTTGGGGTTGTAGTAGCTGTCGGATTCGCCCATGATGGCGGCGACTGTCGATGAAAGCTATCGCAATTGGTGAAGCTGTGGCACAGCTGAACTGAGGGTATCACGATGATCAGCGCAGGGATGTCGGATATGCAGAATGGCGACGCGAAATAATCAATGCTTCAGCATCAATAGTCGATTGAATCGATGGGACGACGATGGAGGTTGCAAGTTCTAAGTTGCAACGCCCTCCCTCGGCACAGAAACATCATGAGCTTGAACCTAATTAATCGGCACGGTAGCGGGGTGTCAACAAGGTCGCTCCTGCTCCAAGACAACTCCAAGACATTTCTTCACCTTGGCCCGACTCTATGAGGTCATTGAGGCGCCAGCTCCCAAGCACGGCAATTACCCTAAAACGAAAAACTGTAACGGCATCGGGTTTAGCGCCATCAAGAAAGTGCCGCCCGGCGAATCAGAGGCCTTTATTCTGGCCAACCCCCCTGTAGCTACAGAGCACGAGGAGCTGAAATCTGGCGCTGGTTGCGTGCAGACTCCGAGTCCAAGACGCCGCTAGAGGCTCGTCCGGCGCCGTGGTGCCGAATGCCAATCTCCTGATCATACACAGCTCCAAATGATGGTAGTGTTTGCGATGATTTGAGAATTTATTCTTGGGCCGTGTCTCAGGATGAGTGCATCCCGTCGTCGTTTGGGCAGCATGCAGACGCACAGCATGCAAGAGCGTTTGTGACGGTTGACGGATGCAGGTCGCCTAACGTCCACCAGCCAAGATGCGCCAGAAGACGGGAGGTAGGAGGACGCGTCCCACGGCGAAGTGATCAGAACCGAATGCGACATAGTTCTTGTTGCCGTGCTGTGCCGTCCTTGGTGTATCGAGTTGGCAAATCGACTCTACAGCAATATAGTTTTAGGTCGTCAGTATCGCCTCCAATGAATAGGATACTCCCATCGAGACTACCCAGGGGCATCACGACTTGACCTTTCTCTCCGGCAGTGGATGCATCGTTGGTCGCCAGTCCGTGTGCCCTCCCTGTTCTCCCTCACGGGATTAATGCCAACCTAGGCCCGGGAATAACGTCCAAGGCCCAGCCACTACTGCCCTCTGCAAGATGCTGTGAAACAGGATTGTTTGGTTGCAGTGCTGCAAAATATGTTGAGCATCCGTATTGAAATCAATAGAGTGCTGGCGTCTGTAGCTGACCTCCTGATGCATGGTTAATCGCGTGTCCTCTTCTGAGACGATCGATTTCTCTTGCTATTCAGTGGTGTGAGGGTTCTGGCCAGAGCGTTGGAGGCTTGCGTCTTCCGATCGGTTGGGCCGTTCCCAACACTCGATGAGAAGACATGGATTTGGTGTGCAGGTTGCCAAGTCGCCAAGTTCCATGTTACAAGAAAGGACTGCACTCAAGAGGAAACTGGTCTGAGAACAAAACGACAACTCCCGGCTATTATGTGTCAGCACCTACGGTTCGTTCAAGACCTGGGTCAAAGACCTCGCGGACAGAAGCCCCGAAATGATAGAGACGACGCTAGTGCCCAAACATGAGACTCCAGAAATTGAGACAGTCAGTTCATGCAGTCCTCGCGGGAGGATCTCCCCGGATCTAATATCTTATCGTGGTCGCAAAAAGAAACGACCAAGCTAAGAGGTTTATGTCAGAGCAAGCTCAGTGTGACACGACGCAAAGACAAACAAGTTGGTCGTCAACCAGTGCGCGTGGTCGTCGAGGTCCGGTGCAGCGGGTTGTCGGGCGAGGCGAGATTGTCGAACGATGAGCCCCATCATGGGGATAAATTGGGAACCATCTTCGTCTCGTCGCCGTGGAGGGTGCCCATGGTTTTGGGAGTTGCCTGCAATGGTAACCGTGTTGCCCGCAATGGCAAGTGGGATAATTGTGAGGCCCGTCATGGTGGAGCACTTTGTTACGGCGCGGCATCTCACGCGACAGTTGAGTGATGGTGCCTGGATCTCACATCTCGTGGTTTTGTCGAGGAGAAGCGTAGCAACCGCTTGGGGGATGCTGGGTTGGCGAGAACGGGTCGGCATCCGATTGAAGGGGGCTCAAGTGTGACTCCAACCAAGTTTCTCTGCGATCTCGTCTCTTTTGCTGCCTCGTCTGAGTCGTCTCCTGTCCGTTCTCGGACCGGAACAGCAAGCGCAAAGCATCCCGGCCCGTTCCTGTGATGCCAGGGTCCCCATCAAGATGGCCCGTCCACAACCCCCGTGATGCGGCCAATGTCGAACTTCGACCATCTCAAGCGGAGTCTGTATAGGTAATGAAAATAAAAAAGCCGAATCCCCAAGCCTTCTGGAAGACTAGGTTCTCCTCTTGGCCCCTCGCCCGTCTCCAACGCTGATTGAGTCGCTTGATGCTGCGAATGCTTATCTCCTGCAGCGCGACGTGTAACATGGGAGGACGAGATTAAGGCCGTTGAGGATTTGTGGGATCCAGTCAGTCGCATTGTCGCCAGATCGAAGCTAAGGCAGCAGGTTTTTCCTTGCCGTCCCTAGTCGGGCATCTCTGACCCGAGGTCGGAACGGTGTCTCCGGAGAATGGGGTAGCTATTGATGATGACTCGGAGTCACTGAGGCCTTTGACTTGGTGATCGGACAAGGTGAGCGGCGCGTCACCTACCGGCAAGGGAACAAGAGCCGGCAGTAGGGACCAATTTTGGTAAGCAGATGATGACTCAGGCTATTAATCAACAGACGATCATTCCCTGTCCCATGTCATCCCAGTGAGAAATCGACATGAAAGGTTTTGAAGCTGCATGGAACAAACCACGGAAGCCAGTTCGCATGGCAGTGATCGAGTGGCGTCCCAAAGACACTCCACCCTACTGCAAAATCTTTCCTTTGGCCATGCGCTGAGCCTCACCTTGGAGCGGACAAGCCGTGCCACTACCGCGACGATTTGGCGTTGGCGTTGGCGTTGGCGGCTGCCACCCCTGGCTCCTTCCATTTTTCTAGCGGCTCGGACCCGGCAACAATAGACGCATCAGAAAAACCTCAACCTGGAAATCTCGCCATGTCCAACACACCCTACGGATGCGCCCTTCCAACATCTCTCCCCATCTTGGGGTCTTTGCCCCTCGGACATCTCCACACAAGCTCTCTAGCTTGCTCGCATCCCACGCCTTGATCATCCTAGTTTGGAGATGAAGAAGGGACGGAGCAGCAGGGGATGGGTGACAGGGGACACAGCTCGCCTCTCCTCTAGAGGAAACGAGTCGCCGGCGCCGGGTCACCACGATGAGCATTTGGACTCCTTCGAGACAACGGGGGCGAACCATGGAAAACTCTTGGGCCACACATCCATCCCCCCCTCCCCATTCCCATTCCCCATCACCCGTGGAGAAGAATTTTGCGCAATGGGCCCATGATGGATGGAGCCCTGGCCCGCGATGGGTTAACAAGCGTTGAGAGGCCCTCTCTCCCGTCTCTCATATTTTTTACATAACAACCGTCCCTCCAGCCCACTTGGTGCTTGCTCCTCCATGCTCTGTTCCGTCTCGTCTTCCTCAGCTGTGGTTTGCCTTTTGGTTTCCAGCTCTGTCCTCTGAGCATATCTCGGACAGCTCGTCATTTCGCCTCCTCCGCGTGCATCTCGCGTATCCCCTCTCTGCGTCTACCGTCAAGCCTTGCCTCGGCTGACTATTGTCAACAGTCGCAGATCGAGAACCACCCCCTGTTTCTCTGTTTGTTAATCATCGGCCTTGTTAGAGCCATAGCACCCCTCCGAAAACAGCAGCCATGCTCCTCGAGTCATCGGCCGACGAAAAGTCGCCTCGGGCGAGCAACGAGAAGAAGATCTCCGGCACTCGAGAGGATGTCGAGACCGGTGAGAGCGGCCTTGACCGCGGCATGAACTCTCGTCACCTTCAGTTCATCGCCATCGGTGGTACCATCGGAACTGGTCTCTTCATTGGTGTCGGTCCTGCCCTCGCCAAGGCTGGTCCCGTCTCTCTCCTCATCGCTTTCTTGTTCATGGGCTCGGTTGTCTACGCTGTCATGGTCAGCTTGGGCGAGATGGCTTCGTATATCCCTATTGCCGGTTCCTTCACCTCGTACGCTGCTCGCTTTGTTGACCCTAGCATCGGATTCGCTATGGGTTGGATCTACTGGTTTAGTTGGTCCATCACATTTGCCCTTGAACTTACCGCCGCCGGAATGATCATCCAGTATTGGGACAGCAGCCTCAGCCTTGCCATCTGGATCGCCGTCTTCTGGGTCATCTTTACCGCTCTCAACTTCCTCCCTATCCGCTGGTTCGGCGAAGTGGAGATGTGGTTCTCTATGATCAAAGTTATCACCATTATCGGTTTCATCATCTTCTCCATCTGCATCAATGCTGGTGTGGGTAAGGAGGGTTATATTGGCTTCACCTACTGGAAGAACCCCGGCCCGTTCAACACTCATATGGATATCGAAGGTCCTGCCGGTCGCTTCGTTGGCTTCTGGGCTGTTCTCGTCACTGCCGGATTCAGTTACCAGGGAACTGAGCTCGTTGGTGTCGGCGCTGGTGAGACGGCCAACCCCCGCAAGGCTATCCCTGAGGCCATCCGCTGGACCTTCTGGGGCATCTTTGGCCTTTTCATCGCCACCGTCTTCTTTGTCGGCCTCAACGTGCCCTCCAACGACCCAGCCCTCGACAGCGGTGCCACCGATGCATCTGCCTCGCCGCTCGTCATTGTCGCTGCCCGTGCTGGCGTGCGTGTTCTTCCTCACATCATTAACGCCGTCCTCCTGACAGCTGTCCTCTCGGCCGCCAACTCCAACGTCTACTCGAGCAGCCGCATCATGGTGGCTCTGGCTGAGGACGGTCTTGCCCCTGCCGTCATGAAGCGCACCAACAAGCTCGGCACCCCTTACTTTGCCGTCGCTGCTTGTTCTGTCCTGGGTCTCCTTGGTTTCATCAACCTCTCGTCGGGAGGTGAGACCGTCTTCAACTGGCTGCTCAACATCAGCGCCACGTCGTGCTTCATCACCTGGGTCCTCATCAACGTCTGTCACATCCGCTTCCAGAAGGTGATGCGCGTGCAGGGCATTCCCCGCTCCGAGCTGCCCTACCACGCTCCCTTCCAGCCCTACCTGTCGTACTATGGTGCCTTCTTTGTCGCCCTCATCACCATCACCTGCGGCTTCACCGTCTTCATCGAGTGGAACACTGGCGACTTCTTCTCCAACTATGTCAGCCTGATGCTCTTCTTCGTGGCGTACCTTGGACACAAGATCATTCGCCGGACCAAGGTTGTGCCTCTTGCTGAAGTTGATCTAAGCAGGGGACGATCGGATATGTGAGGTGCTTTTGGAGTATGGAAACGGGCAAAAAGTTAAAATGTTTTTGGCGTATTGATGTAATGTTGTAATAAGACGTGATGATATCGTTGGCGATTTATTTTTGGTCTCGTGATTTGTTTTGAGTGATTCGTGCAAGTCGAATCTCATCAGCACCCAAAGCTTGGGCATTGCTGGTCCAGGAAGCAGTGTCAGAATAACCAACATGGCTTCATGTGGCATTCATGAGTATAGCATTTGATAATATGACCGCATGTAAGAATGAGCTGCTCCTTTGTCTCCATAGCAGATGGCCACTCGGCACAGCTACAACACCGAGCGCACACAGCTTCACTAGAAGGATTGTACCCTCGGCTCAGGGCTGCAACCTCGCATCGAGTCTGCAAAGTCATGTTAGATTCATGCAATTCGACTTGGTCGTAATCGTACTCAGCTGTGCATCATGGCATCCATGCCTCACCGTCTCACGACTTTGGCATGGCCATCCCACGCGCAACTGCAGGATGAAGCTGATCATGTCGCTTGAGGGGAATAATTTGTTGAGAAAGAGGCTGGGGGGCCTGGGTTGTTTATTATATTTTGTTTGGATTGAATCCAGCAAGAGATCCCGATGCTTCGCATGATGCTGGATCCATAGGCTCCATACACGATGTTTTTTTAGGAAGGAATTCACGAGCTCGGAGCATTGTCGTAAGACAACAACAAATCCATAATCAATTCGACCACTTTCATGCCATCAATAGGAGAAACATGTCGTCAAATGTGAACAAACTGAACTCCCCGGGTTTCATCCATGATGCTCAACCCACGATGCCAAGGTGATCTCACATCATCTTCCTATTTGGGCAACCCTCGGCCAGGGCAACTCAGGGACGCAAGCCGGGCAAAACAAGCTCTTTACACGTCCACTGATTCGTTGGAACCCCCAATGTCATTCTCCCCGACCGTCATGCATAGCGCATGCAGGGCGATCAAAGTGGTAATGGGCGACGTGTGGTGGCGATGGGCCGACCCCCATGCCCTTCGGGTCGTCGGGGCCTATCGATATGATGGAGGATCAAGGGAATGATGATGCAATTTGGCTCTGTGACCTTGGTTTCACGGTTTTTTTTGGGGGGTGATGAGTTGGCAGCTGGGTGATAGAAGCGGTGTCGACGCGTATTGCGTCTCGGTCAGCGCAAAAGGCAATGGGGGCACTCATTATTCGGTGAGTTTATCCTTGGAACTGCCCTGCGAGATCCGAAGGCTGCCACCTCCTCGCGTGAGAAGTATCCCGAATAGTAGAAGAAGGTTAATCACGCAATCGACATCCCGCGGATGTCAAGGTCTCGACGAGTCTGTAGGTGGCACTTGTTATCCGGGGCAGGCAAGTCGTACGTCAAGTCAGCTCTCGAGGACGAATCAAGAGATTCTCGTGACCAAGCCCCCCGCGCAATTGTTCCATCAACAACATTAAACCATTCCGCACAGACGTGCTCCAGGCACTCTCATCATGAACAGATGATTCACCTTGGTGTGGATTTCGTTTAAGTATCGTGATCGGGACTCGAAGCCGATGTACACGGGGAGTTCACGACTTACCCTACAACCAGGAGGAGCTTGAACTGGGAAAAGCGCTTATTCAACCCCGGCATCGGGAGCTTCCGATTGGTGCCCTGCAATGTGCGCTAGGGACGCAAGGGGGATAGCGGTCTGAGACAAGAATGGCTTTCAAGCACGTGAAAGTGGCCCAGCCGTCTGGTTGGGAGGTTGTTTCACTGAGGGACGCAATGGAGCCGATCCCCTCCCCCTCCAAAAACTGGTGGGCGGCTAGTCCTAATCGGGACCTAGGTCTAGCGGTATGGTTTTTGGTGGCGGCAAAGCTAGCAACCCAATCACTAACCGCCAATTCTCGACGTGGGGGCTTCCCAATCCAACATTGCCCTGATGGATGCACAATTGCTTGCCATGATAAATGGTGGCCTTGCCTCGCAGTTGTGGTTGACCAGTCTCTGATCGTGGCAAGTCCTGGTTTGCAAAGCATTGGTTGTGGAAGTAAGTTGAACAAGATATCTGGAGTCAATCTCCACTTGAACATTATCGTCACCTCTTTTTTTTCCCGTTTGTGGGGACGAGATAAAACTCGGATCTTTGAGTCAAAAGAAGCCTCTATCCCGCCATTGACCCCGCGAGACGCTCTCCACGATCCGTTTCAAGCAATGGGAACCGTTTGAGACGTGATTTCTTGACCGGAAACCCTCTTTGGTCCTCCCGTTCTCGCTCAATTCCACGTGGTCGTATACACACACACTGTCAGACCTGGACCATTTCTCGTATCACCGGAAGCCTCCGCCTGTCCGCAATTAATTGTTGGGATCGGATCCAAGCATTAGTTTACCGGTCCCCGTCACCGACATCCTTTTTGGAGTAACGCCTTGCAGATTGGTCGCGTGACCCACCCACCGCTCCGTCTCAAAAGATACAACTACCCGAGGCCCCTTCACATTTCTCTCCTTCTTGATACCCTCAAGTCTTAGTCCTTTACGTCTGGGATCATGACTATTATCGATATCAACAAGGACTTGGCTGCTCTGTTTGAGCAGCAGGCGGCCGCCACGCCTGATGCCGTGGCTCTTGAGGATGAGAAGAGATCGCTCACCTATGCCGAGCTCGACAGGGAGACGTGGGCTCTGGCTGAGCGGCTGCGCAACCACGGTGTTGGTCGCGATGATCTCGTCGGCGTCCTGATGGGACGGAGTGCCGGTAACGTGATTGCCTCTGTCGCTGCTCTCCGCGCCGGTGGTGCCTTTCTCGTCCTCGAGGTGGCCTACCCTCCGGGTCTTTTGCGAGATGTCATTGAGGATGCGAAGCCAACTGTCATCTTGACCCAGGTCGAGCACGCCAGCCACATCAAGTCTGATGTTCCCGTCATCATCGTCGACCACCCCGACAAGGAGGCTAGAGGAGACATTACACCTCAATTGGACGAGAGACGTCCATTGCCTGAGGAAGACGACGTCGAGAGGCTCGCCTTTGTCTCATACTCTTCTGGTACCACTGGACAGCCCAAGGGTATCATGAACCCCCACAGAGCCGCCGTTCGCTCATACGACCTGCGATTCGGCGTCAGCGACCTCAAGCCTGGTGATAGGGTAGCTTGCAACGTCTTTTTCATCTGGGAGATGCTGCGGCCTCTCCTGCGGGGTGCCACCACTGTCGCTATCCCCGACCACGCCAGCTATGATCCTGTTGCTCTTGTTGAGCTTCTCTCCTCGTGGCGCATCACCGATACCCTCATGACCCCGACACTTTTGGCCACTGTTCTTTCTCGACACCCCAAGCTTGGCGAGCGTCTTCCTCATCTTCGTTCGCTGTGGCTTAACGGCGAGGTTGTCACCACCGACCTTGTCCGCCGCGCCGTCGACGCCCTCCCCAACACCCGTCTTCTTAACGTCTACAGCGCCAGCGAAACCCACGAGACTGCAGTGGGTGACATCAAGACCTTTATCGACTATGATACACGAGTCTGCCCTGTTGGTCCTCCTACCGACCCTGAGCGCACTTACATCCTTGATGAGGCCGGCAACAGAGTTGGTCCCGGTGTAAGTGGTGAGCTGTACGTGGGAGGTGACCTTCTGGCAAGAGGATATCTCAACTTGCCCGAGACCACCGCCAAGGCGTTCCAGTCGGACCCTTTCGACCCTGACAAGGATGCGCGCATGTACAGAACTGGTGATCTTGCGAGGTTGCTTCCCAGTGGACTTTTGGAGATCACAGGCCGAGTCGGAGGTATGATCAAGACCCGTGGCTACACTGTCCAGCCTGGCGCCGTCGAGAGCGCTATCCGAAAACACCTGGCTGTTCGCGATTGTGCAGTCATTGCCCACGGTGAGGGCTTGGAGAGGCGGATTGTGGCATACATTGTCCGCGAACAGGGCGAGCCCAGAGATCGAACCATTCCTATCATTGATGAGTACGGATACAGCCCTGTGGCTCGACGTGCCCTTTCGGATCATCTTGCTCACTACATGATTCCTCCTGTCTGGGTTGAGCTCGACGAACTCCCCACGCATGGAGTGTCTGGCAAGACTGACCTCAAGGCTCTGCCTCCACCACCATCTCCGCGGTCACCCAAGGCTCCCCCGAAGAAGGAGCACAACATCAAGATCAAGATGGAGACCATCATGATGCTCTGGGCGGCATCTCTCAATATGCCCGCCAATGCCATCACACCGAAGCATGACTTTTTCGACCTGGGTGGCCACTCTCTGGCTCTCGCCGATCTCGCGGGTCGACTTAGCAGAACCTTTGGATTCCCTGTTCCTCTTGCGCCCTTGGCTGGAAACCCTACTCTGGAAGGACATCTCTCGGCCGTCAAGGCGGCTCGTGATGGACATACCGCTGCTGTGCAGGCTGATCTGCCGGCTGTTCTCCGTGCGGATTCAGTGCTGCCTGAGGAGATCCAGTCGAATGGCACCCCGATGCGTGCTCTTAAGGACGCTGACACAATTCTTTTGACCGGTGTCACTGGATACCTTGGAGCATTCCTTCTCAAGACCTTGGTCGACTCTACCAACGCTCACATCATCTGCCTTGTGCGATTCCCCGAACCTGTGGAGGACTGTGCACCGGCTGGTATGGCCCGAATCCGAAAGAACTTGATCGACCTGGGTGTTTGGGAGGATTACCTGTTGGAGCGCATGGAGATCTTGCCAGGGACCCTCGCTAGGAAGCGTTTTGGTCTCTCGCCTGAAGCCTTTGACGAGCTGGCGACTCGGGTGCAAGTCATTGTGCACGCCGCCGCCACTGTCAACCTGGTGTATCCCTATGCTGCTCTGAGGAACGCCAATGTGGGAGGTACGAGGGAGATTCTGCGACTCGCAGGTCGCAGTGGAGCGACTGTTCATCACGTCTCTACCAACGGTGTCCTCCCCCCTTCCACCGAGGGCTGGTCTGAGGATGTTGTCATTGATATTGACGATGTCCCGACCAAGCTACTGGATGGTTATGGTCAGACCAAGTGGGTTGCTGAGAAGCTCGTCTACGAGGCCGGCCGTCGAGGTATTCCTGTCCGAGTGTATCGACCTGGTACCATTACCGGTCACAGCCACTCTGGTTCGACAAACGCTTGGGATCTGATGAACGCGATCTTGGTCGAGTCATTGAAGCTCGGTCGTGCGCCGGATGTCGATGGGTGGTTCCTGGAGATGACGCCTGTGGACTTTGTCAGCAAAGCCATTGTCACCCTCGCCAACCACACGGATGATGAAGACCAGACTCTGTACCATCTGGGTGATCCTGCTCCTGTGGCCTCCAAGGACGTGTTTGACTCTCTGACCAAGATTGGCTACCCCACAGAGCCTCTTCCATGGGACGAATGGGTTGCTCTCTGGCATGAGAAGCGAGGCGACAGGAAGGGAGGTGACGACCCCTTCACCGTCGACATTCTCCGCGGTGGTATGCCTAACGTAGAGGTTCTCAAGTCTGTCATTGTGCTCAAGGATGGCAAGACACAACCGATCCTAGACAAGTACGAGGTGTTCAGACCCAAGATCGACGACGGTCTCTTGGAAATCTATACCCGCCACTTTTACGCGCGAGGTTGGTTGCCTCGCCCTCCTAAACGCGTGCAGGTCAACGGAGTGGCCAAGAAGGCTCACAAGGGTCGTCTGGCCGGCAAGGTTGCTGTCGTGACGGGTGCCTCTTCTGGCATCGGTGCCGCTGTTGCTGCTGGCCTCGCCAAGGAGGGCGCGCACGTCGCCCTGGCAGCTCGACGCACCGAGGCCCTTGAAGGCGTCAAGAAGAAGATTGCTGTGCACAGAGGCAAGGTGCTGCTCCACAAGACGGACGTGACAGACAAGGCCCAGGTGGAGTCCCTGATGAAGGAGGCGAGTGAGCAGCTGGGCCCTGTCGACATCCTTGTCAGCTGCGCGGGTGTCATGTACTTTACCATGATGGCCAACAACCAGACGGACGAGTGGGAGCGCACCGTGGACGTCAACTGCAAGGGTCTGCTGCACTGCCTGTCGTCGACGGTGCCTGGCATGCTCTCCCGGGGCAGCGGCCACATCGTGGCCATCTCGTCGGATGCCGGCCGCAAGGTGTTCCCCGGCCTGGGCGTCTACTCTGCCAGCAAGTTCTTTGTCGAGGCGACTCTGCAGAGCCTGCGCGTCGAGACCGCTGGCTCCGGCCTCCGGGTGACGTCGATCCAGCCCGGAAACGTGGCGACGGACCTCCTGGGCATGTCGACGGACAAGGAGGCGCTCAAGAAGTATGGTGAGCCCACGGGCGCCAAGGTGCTGGAGCCCGAGGAGGTTGCGAGCTCGATCGTGTACGCCGTGTGCCAGCCTCCTCATGTGGCTGTCAACGAGGTTCTCATCGAGCCTCGGGATGAGCCTATCTAAGCGGGCTATTAATCTTTTCTTCATCTATCTAGATTTCCTCCTGCATCAAGGATTTGTCTTGTAATTTTTCCTTTCTTGATATGATCGGATCATGATGATGTAGTTTAGCGACTCAACGGGCGTTGGATACAAGAATGGATGGATGGCAGGGGCTTGGGCCTGGGCGTCTCAACACGCTCGGAGGAGATACTATATGTAAACCTATACCCCCTTTTTTCAAGGCTGAATAAGAAATTGAATTCTTACTGTACATCTAGGGAGCTCGCTTGAAGAGAAATCTTTGCTCGCGTAGAGAGGCAAGCAAGGGAGTTAGCGCCCATGGAATAAAGATTCCCCCCTTGTCAAGGATCTACGGACGAAAAATATCCCTTGGACGGACGGGGCGGGGGGATGTTGGCCATGGGCAGGCAGCCTGAAACAAGGGCATCTTTGTCTGGGACCTCGTTTCGCGTTGAAGATGGGCATAGTTTTTCCATGGCTTAGAAAACGTTTATCTGGCAGATGGAGGATCCACAGGTTGGCAGGGGTTTGTAGGAGGGGGAAGTGAGGAGGAGGGCATTGGGGATGGAGGTTTGGGGATTGAGTGTCAATTGAGAGAGTGGGTTATTGGTGTATGGTGTTGATTGAGGTTTGTTAGTCCGATTGATGTAAAAGAGAAGAATGGTGAGGTGGTGGTAGTTAAAGGCATCACCGCTCGTGGGAGTCAATGCTGTTCCGGTATTTCCCTCTTGTCGAATCTAAGCGAATTCAATCTTTCTTCTCTCTTTGCACGGAACAAGATTCCCCCTCCTGGGCGGCGGCCACAAGTTGAGGCTCAAACGCTGCATGTCGATGTTCCACCAATCGCCTGTGCGCCCCTTGCGCTGGCTCCAAACGCGCGCCGACAAGGGTTCGTGTTAGGATTTCCGGTGAGTCGGTGGGTTTGGAAATCTTGGCGGGTTTTGTTCATGGGGTGATCAAAAAGTCAAGCTTGACACACAAGTTAAGGACAAGGTGAAGATGTTAATGCCCGATGAGACGGTAAACGAAACGTGATGTGAGCTGATGTGTTTATGCAAACGTTGTTTTGTAGACGACATGTTTGGACGAGTTTTGACGTCTAAAGACACAATTGAGGAGATGGAACCTGTTGATAGACGGCCCTGTTAAGCTTGAGTGCAATTGACTCCTCCACTCTCGGCCGGCGCTTGTCCATCCAAAGCTGCCAAACCCCCCCGGCCTCCCCATTGCCGCCACCGGTCGCGGTTCCTGGGTCCCCATGACCAGGGGCAACACGTCCCTGCTCCCCTGAAGCGGAGATGTCATCCAGATGCAGGAACCCTCCCCCGGCTGGACGGCCGTATATCAACTCGACGATGCCCTCTCCTCCTCCGACTCGACTCTTCAGCCTCTCTCTCCAAGGACCTCGAAGGACCAGATTATCCATTCATTTTTTTGTGTTTTCTTGTACGTTTTGTACATCCTTTCATTCCACTACCTTTCGTTTCGAGCCTTGACGGCCGTTCAATTACAACAATACTCAACATTTGCTTCGTGCTCTTGAGCCTTTATTCACAAAACAACAACCACTCTTTAAAACAACAACACAAACATCTGGTCCAAGAGACTTCTTATATCACAAAATCAACAAAACCGCCAAAATGAAGTACGCCGCTGCTCTCACTCTCATCCCCCTCGTTGCCGCCCACGGCTTCGTCCGCTCTCCCCCTCCCCGCAAGCCCGGTGATGCCTACAAGGCCGCCTGCGGCGAACAGCCCTTCTACCAGCAGAGCTCCGACATCAACGGCAACGTCCAGGGCATCTTCCAGGTCGTCGGCACCGGCGCCGACGCCTCCAAGTGCAACCTGTGGCTGTGCAAGGGCTTCCAGTTCGACGACAACAAGGACAATGTCCAGAGCTACAAGCTCGGCGAGAAGATTGACTTTGACGTCAACATCGCCGCTCCCCACACCGGCTACGCCAACGTCTGCGTCGTCAAGACGAGCTCCAACACCGTCATTGGCGAGCCCCTGATCGAGTTCTCCAACTACGCCTCCAACGCTGGTGTTGACGCCAACAACACTGCCTTCAGCGTTACCCTCCCTGAGAGCTTGGGGGTGACTGCACCACGGCTGGCGACTGCGTTCTCCAGTGGTTCTGGGACGCTCCCGATATCGACCAGACCTACGAGTCCTGCGTCGACTTTGTCGTCGGCTCCGGCTCTGGTGCTGGCTCTGGCAACAGCGGCTCCTCCCCCTCTGCCCCTGCTGCTTCCACCCCCGC
>SSHR01001480.1:0-68681 GCA_006518225.1 Fusarium neocosmosporiellum | reverse complement strand
GAGTATAGCGCGTTCCAGACTGCAGCGCTGGCGCGGGAGGAACTGGGATGGATCGTATTACGGGGATTGGAGTCGCACGTCGGAGTCGCCAAAGACAAGACACAGAGAGGGACAGAGGAGGAGAAGAAGTCTATGGTAGAGGAGAGCGGAGTAGAGGGGAGGTCGGAGGAGGGGGAGGAGAGAGGGGAGAGGAGACTAGAGGTGGGGGGGGAAGTAGTAGCAAAGCCCAACTTCTAGTGCGGTAGAAAGGGAGTGAGCAAGAGGGAAGGAGGCAAATGTAGGCCTCATAAGATGAGATGGCAACAACAGCAACAAAAGGGGCTCACGCTTCACAGCTGGCACCTGCTGGTTGCGCCGACTGCATAGAGGCAAAAAGAGAGCACGCACTTGAAGCAGAGGGGGGGTGGTGGTCTCTTGGGCTGGGATAAGGATGGGATTCAATATGATGGGGTAGAGGTAGGCAGGACTGGAGCACAGCACGAGCGGTAGCCAAGGTGGAGCATTCAGGTTCCCACGGAGCGGTACGTACCACGGGCGGAGCGGGCGGGCGATGCGACTGGCGTGCGCGCTAAGCCCCTCTGGGAGACGGAGACGCGGCAATGCGGGTGCGAGATTGAGCTACGATTGGGCCGCCGGGCCCCTGCTGCTCGCTGCGGGCCCGGTACCTGAGCCCTGTGCCATTCGCACGTGTCAGCCAGCGCCTGGGTCAGGTCGGGCCGGGTCTACGACCTTGCTTGGGGCCTGAGAGCCCGGGGGGGGAGAAGGACGAAAATTAGGTGAGTTGTGCGTTGGCAGGCGCTAGAATGGAGGGGAAGACAAGGTCGGTCGCTTATTTCTCGAGGCTGAGTTGGTCTTCTGGGAACTCCCTTGCTGTTGGTTTGAAGAAGGTTGCTTCTTTGAGTACATGCGCCGAGACAGAACCCGTCCATCTGGTCGAGATTAGGTATGTAAACAAAGTGGAAATGTGATGTGTACGCATTACTGTAAATTGTTTAATATTAATCATGCACGTTTCTAGGCCGAGGCTTGTTTCTTTCATGACAACGAATGTAGGTACGCACTACCACAAATCCACGTTGAAGATTGCTGAGGTGGCTAATATGACTTGCAGACATTGATTGACACTACGAAAAAGAAGCGAACAACAGTCTTGTGCTACACACCTCCAGTCTTGCTGTCTCGACAAGGAAAAAAAGGTACAGAACAAATAATGTGACTTTGGTGTGACTCTAGGCGCTGAGTTGTCACTGCAGAGGCCGCTTCGCTTCCTGATCAGCGGGAAGTCAAAAAAACGGACCAGACGTTTACTTCCACGAGTGATGGAGACGCAAAAAAACAAGTTTAGACGAGAAGGAAGAGAAGAAGAGTAGAAGAGAAAAAGACGGTAAGATGAGATGCATGCATGTCTCCGTGTTCGGATATTGGGCTATTTGGATTTATTGATTTGGACCTGGGTAGGTAGGTACTGTAGGTTGTCGGGCATTTTACATCCCTTGCATTGGATGGCTGCACATGAAATTTCGTTGGGAGTAGAGAGGCTCAAGGTGCATTCTCGCGCATATTTACTACACCATGATATCTTCATCTAACATCACATCGCCGCCATGTGCCAGAAGCAGGTGCAAACATGACATGTTTCATTCATGCCCGTACTGTACATGGCCGTTAACAGTTTCCATCAACTCGCTACCTACACTACAGTCACTACAGCCCAGACCCTCCTCCTCCACCCCCATCCCTCGGACCAATCTCGACGCACCACGCCAGTTCCCTCCATGCGAGGCAAAGACAACAAAGGTCTCTGTGCGTCCCCCTCCCCCCATCCCGTCAGCGAATGCCTTCTGCCAACGCACCAACGGGCCCTTGTCCAATCATGCGCTACGCCGGTGCACACCACCCCTGGTCCTATGCAGAAGAGTGCGCCGCTGCCCTCTCTCCCTCCCAATCATCGGGTGCCAGAGCAGGCCTTGTTACTTGTAGATTTTTCCTGTGAAGCCCCCCCTCACCGAAGATGCCCAGCCATTCAAATTTGTTAGACAGACCGACATGTTTCTGCTGGACGGTGCCGAGGGGTCCATTCCAGCCAGTTATGCAGCCAGAGCAAGCACAAGTTGACACTTGATGCAAGTTTACCGACACGGAGGCGATTATACTCAGCTCGGTTGGCCTCCTCCAGTTTGTTGTCAGTCTCTCTGCTGGTCATCTCTTGGTCTGGTCTCGCCTTCTGCTGGTCATTCTGGCCCTGACCAATTTCGCCTTTCAACTCCACAGCCAGCATCAGCCCAGATATTCCCGCCTCCTCTCTGTCCCTCGTCCAGTCTTTCAGATGCAAGCGCATCTGTCATACATCCCATTGCCTACCTATTCCCAGTCGTACCAGGTCCAGCCCCAAGGTGAGCCGCCCGCCCGGTGCGTTGGCCACTCTCCACCCTGTCCTGTCCGGCGGTCCACCTCCTCGTCTCTTGTTTTTTTCCCAACAGTTCACGACGACTTCAAGAAGACTATAGGCGGATAACCCTTGACCGCAACCAGCATAGGCCACCCCGGCTTTCACCAGCATCTCCTCTTTGAGCCTCGGGCAGCTCGAGTCGTCATGACTCCTCATGCACGTCAGCCGCTCACAATTTACGAACTGGGCGCTTGACAGTTCGTTTTCGCTGGTATGGCGTGTTGTTCATCTCCAGCTCATCTGAGCCGCAGAGCCACCGACGTAACAAAGACCCCGTTTGCTGTCAACTCGGCTCATTCAGACTCGAACTGTTTGCGCGTGAGTTGTGCATGGTTCGCTCTCACTCACCACGTCACCTCATAAACGCCCAGTACCAAGTATGCTTTGCGTTGATGCTTGGACCAAGATCGTCTTCTGTCCGTTACTCCCTTCATCCATGTCATGTCATACAGCTTCAGACCTCTTCAAGGACGTCCCTGCTCGTCCCTGCTCGTCCCATCCATACATCTTCATCGACTCGCCTACTTTTATCCACGCCTCTCACTGGCCAGATCCTAACCACTTCATCCTAGTTCGTGCAAGCCCTACTTCTAGAACCCTTCCTCCGAGCTGCCGAGGCGTTCGGCATTGACAAGCTGCGTCGACATTGCTCCGGCACATCCATTTGCACATCACTTCTCACATCATCTCGAGTGATACAAAACATCTTGAAATAACGCATAGATTCGTTCATGCATGAGACCAAGGTGAAGGAACTACATCTTCACCATAAACATGGGTATAATACAACCGCTATCCGACCATAACCTGCACCAATGTGCCATGTAAGGCATGCAACCCCAACTGTCCATAACTCGTAGGACCCCGTATGTGCTTTCTGTTCATTTTTCGCTTCATGTACTCCATATAAGCATTTTCGCCCTTTTTTAACGGTTTGGGATCTCCTTAGAAACCTCTCCCAAACCGAATATCAAAATCCTTCAGCACGCTCATGATACTCGCCGCTTCAACCTCGATGGGCATCATCGCCCCTTGAGGTGCTGGACGGGTTCCGGCACGGGGGGTAGCCTTGAGCTTTGGCAGCCAGGAGCCAATATCATCCGCTGCCTTGGAAAAGTTGCGGTGACTTGATAGTGTCTGGTATGCCTCGGCACAGCTGAGTCCTAGACTAGGCAGACTGGGGAGAGAGATCTTCTCAGGCTTGGGTTGTTGGGACTTGCAGCAACCACCGCCAGCTCCCTTGCCACCACAGCAGCCTCCAGAGCTACTACCATCCTTACGGTTGAAGTTGGCTGCCATAAGGCGGCAGAAGAGACCAGACTTGGGGTCAGCCTGGCACTGGGCACAGGTACCAGGTCCGTTAGGGCCACAGCCTCGACGTTCAGATGATTGGTTCTGAGTCTGTGGCCGACGAGGGAGCTTGACGGCACCATCGGCCGTCATCTCCATGGCTAGTGTAGGAGGAACAGCATCGGTCTCTGACGGGGGAGGTGTCTGGACCTGCTGGGAGATGGGAGGAAGGGTATCATTTGGAGTCATGGCTGGGGTCGCCAGTGAGGTGTCTGCACAGACGCAGTAGGTTCCGTCCTTACAAAACCCACAGCCGTCTCTGAACGGCATGGTGTCTAGTGAAGGAACTTGGGAGGGAGCAGTGTAAGTGTCTTGGGTGACGTTGGTGGCAGCCTTGCGAGAGTACATGGCGGTAAAGTCTGTCTCAGCCTCGTCATGGCTGGACCGGTGCCTCTTCTCGCCGGAAATGTCTCCAGACGGCGAGGCCGGACGCTTAAGGTCCTGAGATCGGTTGAGGGCATCAGCCACCTCGTCGAGGCACTGGCAGCTGGATGTCAGGCCGCACTTGCTGCAGCCGTTGGCGGCGGTCTTCATCACCTCCTCGGCACAGGCACACGGCCCGTTTGGGGAACAGTTCCCGCAGGTGATGGCGGTATCATCATTTGATGCGTTGATGTCGAGAGTCTCCGGGGGGGAGATTATCTGGGAGATGGAAAAGGAATGACCCGACTGCCGGTCCGGGCGGCCATCGGGAAGACTGTGCCTCTGCGGCTGACTAGTTGGACTTTGAAGTCCATCAAACGGGTGGGAAGTGCTCATGCTCCGTGACTGGTAACCCGAGTTGAAGACGCCTTCATCTAGACGTCGCTTGAGGGTCTCGGCCTCGGTCTCAACCCGGATACGGTCCTGTCTTTCCCGGTCGAGCATGTTCTCGAGTAGCATGCATCGGGACCGGAAGGACTGGACATCAAGCTCGAGTTCGTGAATCTTGTCCTTGAGCTCCGCCTCCTGCTTCTCATGAGCCTCACGCTGCTGATCAAGCTGCTCCTCGAGCTCGCCGACTCGGGCGGCTCTCCTCTCCCGGAAGGCCCTCTGGGCTGCGCGGTTTTGGGCTTTGCGCTTTGTGGGTGGTGTGTCGGTGGCGGGCTTCCTGCCGGGCTTGGGCCTCGGAGGGATCACCCACTCCTTGGAAGTCATGGACATCTTGGGAGGCTCCGGCGGCGCCGGGTTGGGGCTGATTACGGACGACATGGCCATCTTGTTGATGGAAGGGAGAGCAGTGCGTTGTTGAGGTTGTGCGGGTGGAGGTGGCTTTACACTCGGCTTAATGGAGAGAGGCGTCCTCTGTGGGGCACTGGATGTGGCTGGTGAAGCCGGTCCAGGTGCGGCTGAGATAACACGAGGTCTTGCCGCGGGTGCAGGTGCGAGGACGGGAGTACCAGCGCCAGGGGAGTCGACAGCTTGACGCGGAGGAGATGGAGCGAGTGCTGGGCCTGTCATGGTGGGTGACAAAAGGCCTGGTGTGGATGGGTGACGAGTCCTTGTTGGTTATGTGTGTGTGTGGCGAGACCGGCGGGTCTCTTTTCGGTCGATCGGTCGTGATGAGCCAAATGGGGTTCGGAGTTCCGAGATGGGAAACTCTGGGGGATAGGAAAAGGCGTCGTAATCGGACAAGTCGGCTTGGACGAACCGGATAATGCTCAGTCGAGTAAGAGTGTCGTCAATTGGTGGTGAGGTGCTATGTGCTGGCAGATTGCCGGATCAGATTGATAAGATGGGGGTCGTTCCTAGCTGTTGCAAGGCTGCAGAATGGCCCAGGCAGGTCGTGGGTGCGGCTTCGGCTTCGAATTAGAGGCGCGGCTAGTAGCCAGAGAAGAGTCAATTTGACAGCGTGTTGATGGACCCATTCGTGACAGCGCAAAAGGAAAGAATCTCAGATGTCGCAGCTGGTCATCAATTGGAATCACGATAAGAGGATGATGGATGGAGGAGGGGAAAAGGGAAGGGGAGGCAGTAAGAGGGAAATTGATCGTGGGGTGCGTCGCTACTTTTGTGCCCCGACCGCATCCGACGCCTGGGAAGCCAATGGTCCGATTCCAGGAGGCGATGGGTGGATCTGATCTGATTGATAAGATTTGATTGATAAAAATTTCGCATGCACCCACGGCGCCAGGCACAATGGAAACCGCGCCAGGCACCCGCCCGTGCGGGTTTGGCAGGTCCATCTCGAGCCAGTCAACCGTCGAGTTGTGAGCTTACCAGCAATTACGACGGAGCACAAAAGCGGGTTTCTCGCACTCTGATTGCCGGCCAGGCCTCTTTGTCAGGCATCGAGTCGATGCGCGATGGGGTTTCGATGGGGACGTTTAATCAGTCATACGCAGGCGGCTCCGCCATCGCTGTCTGTGTGTCTCGACTTTTTTTTCTGCGCCCCCACCTTCTGCAACCCATCATCCTTTGTGACCCCCAACAACGGCTCAAGCAGGTCAAGATAGTCCATTTTGAGCCGCGGTTTTTTACTTGATGCAACTAGGAGAGTTTCGGTATTTTGTTGGTGACGGGCGATCGATCGAAAAGCAGTATTCCCGGCCCGAGTTTGAGCTGCCGTCGGTGTGTCTCTGGCGTCCAACGTCTTTGGAGCGGAACTTCGGGACAACACACATCTCCACGAATTCTCGGCTTCCCCACCCGACAGACCCTTTTCAGCCTTCACCTTTCAGCTCTCTGGTATAAGCTTAATCCAAGGCCTCACCTGGAGCAAGCCACCGGCGTTAGTCGGAGCACGCCCGGGCCATCTGGGCGACATCTGTTGACCCTGTGGTTGCGAGTCGTCGTGGGAAGGAAAAAATGCCGTGCCACCCAAGGGTTCTCGGAACTCCGACTTCGCTCCCACCACCCGCTTTGCAAATCCTGGCCGCGTGGTTTGCAGAGCAGGGACTCTGGGCCTGTGCTCTCCCAAGGGTCAGAGACAATACCGGGCCCGCTCGCGTGGGAGGTCTTTTCCCAGAGACTGAATACCCTTTGTCGGGACTCTGAGAGGCCGATCGTACGAGCTGCACCAAGGCTGATCCATGCCCCGAGCCACGCCTCCACGGAAATATCCCACGGCAGTACGGGGATGTGGTTCATTCTGGCGCTCAAGCTCGGGCATTTCATCAGGGTCCGCAAACTGCCAACGAGATCAGGGCAAGATGATGTGACAGATTCGACTGGTTGCGATGGGATCCATGATCTGGCTTGGGCTTTTGACAGGCAGCACACGCACACATGCGTTGATGCACGCATGGCACGGTCAAGACGAGACGCCATCAGACCCTTTTGGCATAGTAGACGCACATCTCACGAGATGCCATGGGAGGTTGCAGTCGACACCGATGCACACCGAGCCAGCATGCAAGTAGGCAACTCGTCTCTTTCTCCCAACAAAGATTGTCGAATAGCGACCGTCGTAGCATCTCCTTGTCTTCCCAAAGAGGAAATGTGTCGTCTCTCCCGCCTTTTCTCACTCCGACTTTATCCTCGGCAACCGATTCAAGTTCGGCTCCTCCAAACGTAATGCGTATCCGCTTCTTCGAGACTTTTTCTCTCCCACTCAATTCCTTTTTTCCCTCCGCTTATCGCGCCCCCCCGAGCCCAACAGCGTGTGGGATTCCGCCCTGGCCACCTCAGCTGCTTCAAACTCCACCGAGCTAAGCCTTTTGTCTCGAATCGTGCTTTCGCACGGAGCACACCTGGACACAACCAACAGTCAGTAGACGGGACCAATCAGAGGCTGAGGTATCGTGGTTCATCCCGCGAAATTAGAGAAGATGTTCAGGTGAGGTGGCCTTGAGAGAGGAGGCATATTAAGCTGATTATCGCCTCACTGGACCCAGACACGGTAAGGGAAAAACGCCAGTACAAGGTATCAGCTGTTCCTCTAAGGCGCTCAAAAGAAGTATAGTAGGGATAATGAAATAATAAATAACAGAGATCTGGAGTATACCTTAGATTAGAACACCTCTTGTAGTACTTTTAGCCATAGTTCCCCGGCAAAAGAGCAGCGTTTGAGATTTAAAAGCTGCACCGTGGCCCGTCTCATTTTTTCTTGACCGTGTGCCAGGGTGTTGGACGTACCAGTCCACGAACATCTCTAGAGTATACGGACCTACCAATGATTCAAGGATGCTCAAGAGCCAAGAGGGTTCATTGCACCCTGGAGCATCACGAGGTGTGATTTGTGCCGAGTGGGAGGTCTTGACTCAGCAGAGGTTAGCACAACGGCGCCAGTCCGGGGTTTATCGATAAGATAATCAGTGACACCGCTTCCAACCATGGTTAGCGCCGCCGATAACGCTCATGCCGCCACGAAGCTCCTCCACCAATCCATGCCACCTCACCTCTAGGGCTTCAGCATCGTGGGAGACAACTTACAGAGCACACCCACGACACACCACCACCTACAATGGCCGCCGCGCCGGACCCTCTCGCCTCTTTCTCGGGCCTCGGGATATCCACCCCGTCCCGTGCTCCCTTCACCCTCTCCGGCTCCGACTCTTCCTCCTCCATCGACGACGATGCCCCCCTGCCGTTCCCCGAGGCCCTTCCACGCGCAGACTTTCTTGCACCAGACTTTCAGCCAGCTGCGTATCTCTCTGCACTGCCGAACCGACATCAGACCCTCGAGGATTTGCGCTCCGACTTGCGCGATCGGAGCGCAGCCATCAGCTCAGAGCTCCTGGAGCTTGTGAACTCGAATTATACGGCCTTTCTATCCCTTGGGAGCGAACTCCGCGGCGGCGACGACAAGGTTGAGGATGTCAAAGTCTCACTGCTAGGATTTCGGAGAGCGGTGGAGGAGGTCAAAGGTCGCGTATCGTCACGAAAAGAAGAGACCAATGCGCTCAACGATGAGCTTCGTGGCGTGCGGTCCGCCATCGAGCAGGGTCGCAAGATGATGGAGCTCTCCGAACGATTAACGTCTTTGGAAGAACGTCTTGCGCTGGACAGCATGCCAGCTTCCAACGCTCAGCAAGATTGGGAAGACGACGAAAGCGAAGAGGAAGATGAGGACGATGACGGGACCCTTGGGAGCTCACCAACAAGACTACTTGCTTCAGCACAAGAATGCAGTCGCATTGCAACACTCACTGAGTCTCTAGACCAGAACACCCCTTTTGTGATCAAGATGGAGGAGCGCTTGACACGTTGTCGGAACACTTTACTTCTGGACCTGGGCAACGCACTCAAGCAGGCGAAAAAGGCTGGCGTGCGTGGTCAGGACAGGGTTCTAAAATACCTTGCTGTATACAGAGTGCTGGGCGCACAAGCAGACGCCATCAAGGCTCTTCGAGGAGGCTAGGAGGAATTGATATAAAATCCAATAATGATACCCACGTCAAGCCGTTTTGTTTCATTCACGAGGTCGTCTATTCGGTAATATGACATATGATACAATAATACAAGCCCCGCACTAGCATACTTTACATGATGCTTGACAAGGCCTCGGGGGTAATCTTCTCCTCTGCGTCCTTCAGCTTTCCGTTCAAGCTCAGGCCCGGCCCATTGGTCGTGCTGAGAATCACCTCGTGCACCTCCTTATGCACCTCCTCTGAGATCTCGGCGCATTCGGCCTTGATCTTGGTCAACAGCACCTTGATGTTGGCCTTGAGCTGATCGGGTGTGTAACCCAGCTGGCCAATAGCCATGCGGATGACGCCCTGCCTCTCACGGTAGTCTGCCGCACCGGCCGAGTCTCGCATCGACTTGACAACATCGGGAACGATGGTTCGCATTCGCTTGCTAGGCATGAGGCCCTTGGGACCGAGGATCTTTCCGAGACCGGCCTTGTTGAGCGCCTTTTCGCTGGCCTCGTGGCAGATGAGGCGGTCAAAGTTGATCTGCTCCTGACGGATAGCCTCGAAGAGAGTCTCCTCGCCGACGGCCACGGCTCCGGCGGCGGTAGCCTCGCGGGCGATCTCGCTGCCCTCGGGGCACACAACGGCGATCTGCCAGTCGCTCTGGACGGGGTGGGGGAGACGGACGCTGTTCTTGATGACGGGGCCGTTGCGGGCTGTCTTGAGGTTGATGTGTAGCTCGTACTTGACCGAGGCGGGGGGTTGACCGACTTCGACGGCGCGGAGGACTCTGGATATGAGTTAGCACTGATATTGGGTTGTATTTGACTGAAGTCTAATATCCTCAGTCTTCCCCTCCACCCATTGCTCTCGACTAACCTCATAGCCTCACATAACGAGTGCTGCGGAAAGTCCCTCTTGGTAAGATTATGCCTCTTGAAATCCTTGGGGATCGGCCTCTTCTTCTTGGTGGTCTTTCTGATGCGGACGACCGAGGCATTGCGGACCTGCTGTGCTGCGGCGGCCGGGGCGAGGAATCGGGGTATCGTTGGGATGGCGGGCCGAGGGGTCTGAAGGAGGGACAGCCTGGCCATGGAGGCCAAGCAGCGGTCGATTGGCGCCATTCTGTGTGGGCAATTGAAGCTCCTGGCTACTGGATATTGGTGGTCGCGCAAAAAGTCGATGTTGAGCCACAGGCTTTGATGGTGTGCCTGGAAAGTTAGGCGCCAATTCTTATCGATAAGGTGGTGTCCCTCCTGCAATGGGCTCAGCGACAAGGTATGGCTACAAAGTAATGAGGCTACAAAGTAATGAGACAACATTTCGAGGATTTCAACTTCAGGCATTTTTTCAAGATGGTAGATTCAAGTATATATACACAATTACCCCTATCTTCCGCTATATACATAGCCGCCCTCTTCCGGCCACACTCCCCCACGCTCAGCTTAAGGCAGGCACACGAGCATATCCCTGAGCTTCTTGAGCACAACATCCTGTCGCTCATCGTTCACAGTAGTCTTGTCAGAGGCGTCACCAATGCTGACAGAGATGTAGCATCCATCCTCAAGAATAACATCCGTCTCGGTAGGCAGGCGGTCATCACCGCACCACTCAGCATCAGGGGCAGAAAAGACACCAGGGTTGATGCGGCTGAGCACCCACTTGAACTTGGATGCGTCGGTGCACTTTCCCTCGACCTTGGGGAAGTTGACGTTGAGGAAGACGTCCTTGGGCAGGTAGGGCTTTCCGGAGTCGACGACCTTCTTGACCAGCTTGGTGGCCAGCTCAGCGTACACGAGGCTGCGAGCGGGAACAGGGCTCGTGTTGAAGGCAGTGTTGCCGGTGGAAGCTCCAGAGAAGGCAATCGCAGGGATACCAGCGTCGTGAGCCGCATAGCAGGCAGCGCCGACGGTTCCAGAGAAGGGCACCTGAAGCCAGAGGTTGGTACCGACGTTGGGGCCAGTAACAGCCAGCTCGGGCGCAGCACCGTCCCACAGACCAGGGCCGAAGGTGTCGATACCATACTTGATGGACGTGACTGGGAATGAGTTGACCCAGTTGAGGTCAGGACGCTTGGGGTCAGAGCCGACAGGGCCGCTGTTAGCGGGACAGCTGTTGTACTGGCATGCCTCCTTGCGATCCTTGGGCTTCTCGTCGCGAGAGCCTGACTACGTGTTAGTGCATGTTAGCTCAGTTTGTGATGTAACTTACTGCTGCCCGACTTGTTCTCTGCTGGGGCTGAAAGAACAACCTCGTAGCCGGCCTTGTTCAGGGCATCGTTGAAAGTACGGACGTAGCTCTCTGCCCAGCCATCATCGTTGGATTGAACGATTCTCACTGCCTGGACAGCAAGAGGCAGAATAGCCAGCGAAACGAGAGACTTCATGATGATGCAGTTGGACAGTTGCAGAAGGACAACGAGGGGAACCAAGTAAGCTGGCGAAATAAACTTCAGACACGAGTGCAGACACAAGCTTTCATACTACATGTTGCAACATCCAAACCTATATAGCTTCCGACATAATACGGCCATTGCATGAACTCATCTAACTCTATCCTCGACCGAGCACCAATACCTCGCGGATCTCTCTCACCCCAGACAAAAGCCACCAATCAGCGCTCACCACTCCCCTCGTCAGCCGGCCGTATGAAACCCCCATGTCATGCCCACCGCGCCATCAACCACCCCACGTGCGGTGCCAGTGGCCTAATCAAGATAAAACAGGAGCATCATCCTCCAACACGTTGGCCGCCGAGTGGTGAGTGACCCCGGGACTATTATGACTTGCAGAGAGCTCCGGCATGTCTGTTCGCTTCAGGACATCGGGCCGAGCCGGTTCGGTGAATGATGCATCGGCAAAGGTTTTCTTTTTGGATGTTTCGGTCGCGTTTAAGGTGAAGTGTTTTCCGGGGTTGTTTATCGCAACTACCGGAATCGGGGCAAGAGCCGGTGCCGTTCGGTGATTGTGGGGCAAAAGGCCGGGGTTTGTCCCGGAGGTTCTCCAATATGGCAGGTCCACCGGATTCCGTCCCTGAGCTACGCTTCCACGAGGCGATAGTCGCACGGTTATAGGTAGAAGCTCGGGTTAGTATACTCAATAGTTCTATTACGTAGGCGACCATATAGGTAATTCGAGAAACCACATCAGTGATCGAGTTTTAGCTCGCTTACCCTGAACCTCGAAGGGTGAGGCTGAAGCTTTCACATGTTCAAGGCAAGAAAGAGGGGAAACCGGGATATCCGGAATTGAGTATTACTTTTCTGGAAGTTCTATGAGTGTATTTAATATGGTCCAGAGTTGGGCTCACGGTGCTGTAAGAATGTGTGTGTTAACAAGTGACATTGGAGTCATTGGAGGGGTGCTACCCTCATTGTGCCCGTGACAAACTCGATAGAGAGCTCAATGATTATGCGACACAGACAAAGGAGCTACGAATAGTTTACAGTGGAGTAAGGATTGCCTGTGGACAATGTAATAAGTGATACAAGTACTACCAATACCCTACAGTCCAGTCAATTGAGTAGTAGAATTAATCAATAACTATAAATAAACCATTGAACAAGGTCAAATCCATTGAAGATAGTAGTCATAAGCCAATCTAAATATGTATATTGCCCTGGCTAACCCAAATCTATTATGTCTACCGCCTTGTGTTTTCCAGAACCTGGGGCCTACGCTGCTTTTCGAGGCGGTCGCTTGCCGATCATCCGGAGGATTATATGCACCTTTAGTAATCAGCCTCTTCCCTATAAGCACGATCCTTGACCGCTTGTCCCTGAGATGACTGCATAAGTGTTGGTGATCAGTCTCTTCAGATTGGCCGGAGTTAAGTAGTCGCGAGGAGGATTGCCGAGCCCCGAAGACATGGGTATAAGTTGTGAGGCCTTGGACGATGTCAATATAGAAACATCACCATTTCCCTCTCTAATTAGAATCTCAATATGCTCGTTCTTATAGCTGGCGCAACCGGAAACCTTGGCCAAAAGCTCATTGACAGCCTTCACTCACACGGCCACCAAGTCCGCGCCCTGGGACGCAACCCGTCCAAGCTTGAGCCTTCTCGCCGAGAGAAACTGGAAAGCTTCGTCCAAAGCGAGTCCTACTATGACATTACGGCTCTTGATCGTGCCTGCAAGGGGGTCGATGTGGTCATCTGCGCGTACCAGGGCATCCCTCAATTGCAGCTTGAAGGCCAGCTTCTCCTCGTGCGTGCCGCTGAACGCGCTGGTGTCAAGACATATGTGGCTCACTGCTGGAGTTATGACTGGAGGAACATGAAGCTTGGTGTTCAAGAAAGCTATGATCCATTCATCTCTTTCAGGAATCATGTGGATTTGTCTTCGAACCTGAAGTCGATTTACATCTTCACTGGCGTATTGGCTGAGGTGCTCTTTTCTGCATCTGGCCATGGTCATTTTAGCCCAGCGCACAATGGTTGCTGGGACCCAGACAGCAAGACAATGGAGATTTGGGGAACGGGCGAAGAGATCTGGCATTGGACTACGGAAAGAGATGCCGCAGAGTTCACCACTGCCATCATCGAGCGGGATGATGCGTCCCAAGGTGGTGACTGGACTGTGTGTTCAGGAAGCAGCACACTGAAGGAGCTAGCCACGATATACGGCAAGGTTAGAGACTGCCAGGTGGATATTCATATGAAGGGAACTGTGGAAGAGTTGCGTGAAAGAGCCCTCGAGGCGAGAAGCCAAGGGTCACGACGGAACTATTGGCCGTACATTGGGTGGTTCTATCAGCTACACACCGTTGACGGGACTTTGTCGCTTGGAGAATTGGACAATGAGAAGCTGGAAGTCAAGGCCACAGGGTTTGATGAGTTTCTGAAGGAGTATCCGACTCTTTGATAGGAGTGTCTCGGGGATGGCTGGGCGCCCAGAGCCTTTGATGTGCCAAGTTGCAGGGTATCTTGATCATTAACTTAAATCTTGAGCATAGGTAGCGTTTGAAGTCTTGGCCTCCTATATATCACCTTTGATAATGACATGTCTCACCCGTGATGAGATTGTCTCAGAATCACCTTATAAACCCGTCCAGACAAGTCTCCTCGTTATAGACTGAGCAATTGCATACTGTAGCTGGCTCACCGAAAGAAGTACGAGACTCTACCAGACCGGCTGTCTTCTTGGCAATGTGCCTTGGCCACCAATATTCCATTTTTAGGCCTGGATGAAGTCATAACCACATCTAAACCTTGTCTCCTAGTTCACTCGGAAGTTATCCAAGAGTTTATCGAGGCGGTATTGAGGGCCCGGCTGTCGGCAACACTCTTGGCTGATCCTTTCGCCACAGATCCTTATCTGATACTCGTGACTGAGCACATTTACACGCAAGAGGGGCCCAGCAGACCTTGTTGGCGCCAAGCTCGACATTCTCCCTTTTTGAATGACGACGAGTCGGGTGCACTGCCACCACCGACTACGGGCCAATCCATTGCCGAGGCCGCGCGGCCATCCCAGGCTAACGTTTCTTTAAATGTTGGGCGGCGACCCTGATTTTTGACCCGCGAGGCCGCCCCAACTGAGGCCTGGAGAGAGTGTGTATCTGTTGACTATGGCCTGGTGTTGAGGGATTCGTGAAAGTGATCTATAGTACGTAACTTGCGATTTGCTAACGTCTGCGGAATCAGAACTGACTGCAGCCATGGTGCAGATCATGCCAGCCTCTACCGTCATTCTCCAAACCTACAGGCCAACGTTACTCGAACCAGACGACATCTCGATCCCGAGCCATTGATGCCCTGTCCTGGATATCCCGACCCGACTGGCGAAAGCTACCATGGAAGAATACGTACCGGAAGCGAGCCGCGATGGACCGAAGCCACACCTTAATGTCAATGCTTAACAAGCTAGCCAGTCAGCGACCAACCCCGAGCACGTGTTATCGAGCTCCTCGACTCCACCCCGGGGGCCAGCGATCTCGGGCTTGTACCCTGGGAATTGCGCTGTCCGTCACTGGAGCTGTCTGATTGGCCGAAGCTCTGTATTTTGCCAGTACTTAAAACAAAACGAGATGCTGCTGCGCCGGAAATATTGAATTTATTGTCCAGCGGACGCCATATCGGTATGTTTCTCTTCTTGATTCGTTCTATTTTGGAGAAGGAAGAGACTTGGCTGGCTCCTTCCTCCTGAATATCCCCCTTTCCTTCCTTTTCGGGTCATGGCAGTCGCGTGCCCACTTTCCGCTCTTTCTTCGACCCTGTTATCTCCCGTCCTTCCTCCCTGTCTTTCTTTTTCCAACTTCTCCTCTTCAACCTCTTTGGCCTTTCTGCTCTTCTCAACCTCTTTCTGTTTCTTCCCTCCGATCCGGTCATGATCTACGAGCGAACGGCAGGGTGGTATCCCAGATCTACGTCTCCAACGCCGAGTTCATTCTCCTCCAAGGAGCTTCAGTCATAACTGCCAGCCAGACACCAAAAACACCAACCACCAGAATCAAAAACCTCACAAGGTTCTTACGAACCATCAGGCATCGGAACGTCATCCCGGGCTTACCTTTCGGTTGGCTGGGCCAGTATGACGCCGTTGTGGATCTAAGATGGATCCCTGATTTCCCGACTTGAGCGAACTGTCCGAGCAACTCGAGGGCCAACGAGTTTTTGTCAGGGGAGAATATTAATCTGTGTCGGAAAATTTCAGCTCACAGGATATTCTGCCTTGTTCAAAAATATTTATTTTGCTTGATCTCTACGTTGCTAATCCTTCTATAGTTTTTCTATCCAACCTCGCACGATATTCTCAACCACCACAACTCCGTCGCTGGCGTTGAGTCTCTAGTCATGAAGGATGTTCCTCGGAGAAACCTTATCTCTGCATTCCCGCTGCATCCCCGCCTAGGACCAAGGGTTTCAGCCGCCTTTGACAGCCCGTCTCTTCGGACCCATTGACTCGTCACGGCGGCCTCCCGCTAAGACCTTGAGGTTTAGCTGACTTATATCAGGCTGACTTTCAATCTCTCGAGTTCCTGGTCTGGGGCTTTCCCAGACACTGCTAGATCTTTCAATATTGGGACAGGCATCCCTTCGACTTGGCCTGCGGTCGATAAATCCTCTGTCCATAACGTCCGGTTGAACTCAGTCAATCCAGATGATCGACCTCTTCACCCATCAATCGAGACCCTGAGGATCAAACATCTATGGTTCGTCGCTACGCCAAGCACCCCCGGTACTTCAGATGTCCTCGAAGAACGCACTATGGACTGGGTTGATTACACAAGTGTGTAAGGGACCGCTATCGACGCTCGCACGATATTTGGAATTCGCCACACCGTTCGAAGATGGTCTTGGCAATGGAACCGAGTGGCAGGACCACGGGATATGTCGAAAGGCGAACGTTGGGATCTAGTGGATCTCGAAGCTTGTCTAGACGACGTCAGATTACCGGCCTGGAACCGAGCATCCAGGAGCCTGTGCGTACCACGAGACATACGGGCAAAGCTGCTCGCCACATGGTATTATTTGTATCAACCCCTTTTGCTCAGGGGGTCCTCTCATCGTGTACCCGGAGTACCGGCGACCTCTGGACGACGCTCTTGTCACCACTTAGCGCCGGATTTGTTGAGTCGGATTCTCTACGGCCTGGAGCTTCTGTAACAAAGCTAGGCGCTGTGCCAATCGGGATGTCGAGTGGTGATCTTGAACCGTACTCGTAGCTCCGTGGAGACGTCGAGCTCAATCGGCTAGGGGTCGTGTGCGAGGAGGTGGGTGAGCTTTGTCCTACCACCGGCGGACTCGGGACGAGGAGGCTATCTGCGCGGGAATGGGTACGATGGTGCTTGCTGGCACCAGGTTCTTGCTGAGCGCTCGCATTTGCGAGGACTGACAGTTTATCGAGGGGGTTAGGTTCTGGCCTGCTCTGTCCGAGGACGAGTGCGGGTAAGACTGGTAAGGCGGGTGGTTGAGGTCGAGGTTGGAGGAGTGGTTGTCGTTCGATGGGTAGAAGTGGTGGCCCGCTGGAGCTGGATGAGCCCGACTTGTTGCCGTCCCTTCTGATTCCTACGATTGCGTCGACGACTTCGCGGGTGCTGCTCTTTTCAGTGATTTGGGGAGCTATGTATGTTGACCTCATGGGATCTGCTGACGGCGGTCGAGACAGGGGTTGAAGAGCCATCTTGGGTGTTGCGCCGAGGGCAGGCGGCTGACCAGCGGCTGACTGTGATAGAGTGGCCTTTGCGGCATCGGTGGCGGGTTGATCTGGGAAGCTCTGCAAGAACTTGTCGATGTCTTCGGCGGTGACGCCGTGGTAACCCAGCAGGATTCTCAAGCGCGAGTTCTCGACAGCGACATTGCGAGCGGCCTGCTGCATCTGGAGGGTGGCCTCGACTCCTTGACGCTCATAGTCTTGGAGCTTCTTCTGCAGGCCTTCGACATACTCCTTGTGACGTGCACGGGAGCGCCGCTGGTTGTCACGAATACGGATGGCGGATGGGTTGTTCGAACCCTCCTTCTGCAGGGCAACGAGTCAGAGTTATGGGCGAGGCCAGAAGACTTTGCTCCCCGAAACCAAAGACTCACCTTTCCTCCCGTCATGGCGGCACATGTGGTTCATTGATCCAGGTCTACTCTACGAGACGGATGCAAAAGACATGGACAATCGGGATGAGATGTGAGCTCTTCTTGATGTACCTTTTGACCTGCCAAGTCTAGGACGCGCGTTGACGGCCGAGCTCCGAGTTCTTGGCAGAGATCCATGTCCTGGAAGGTGCAGATCCAGCTGCCGGACGAAAGACGCTAGCGCTAGGGAGGTTTTAAACATACATCCAAGCATGGCAACCCTATCACGACTTCGAGCATGCATTGCTCAACGAGACGCCCTTGGCGCCAAGGCCCTGGGAGGCCTTTGGGACGCTGCCACTATCGGAGGCACAGGAACAGGACTTGTCTCGAAAACTCTTGCCCGTTGTCATGAACAGTCGGCCGCCCACGAGAACAGCAACGTTACGACAAGCAAGACAGCAGACAGTGGAGACATTTGTCGAGGTTTGCGCCCTAGCCTCCCTTGAAATGATAGCGAAATCCCGAGTTATTGCAGGGGACGGTCTCTCTGGGCCTTTGGTTGTGGGATGCCCAGCCGCCCAGACGCCCCATATTTTTCAGCGCATTGCTGGGCTGGCAACTGCTGCGCCACGGTCTGTCGGGCCAGCCGACTGCCAAGCCAGCCTCTCGGCTCTTTCTATCCGGTCGAGGTGCGATGCCGACTATCCAGGGCGATGAGTGTCTTGTGGTTTGGGTCCAATGTGCTTGGGGGAGAGACGGTGACAGGTGGATTTGGTTTGACTTGTCTGGGGTTGGTGAGCTCAGGGACCGAAGACAGTCTGGACCCGGAGAATTTGCCAAGACCCTGCTCGAAGGTTCGCTTGCCGGGCGAGTTGTCACTGACGGGACGCCTTTCGCTGGAGCAGGTCTGGTGAGTTGAGCTGGCTGACTACGCATGCCACCGAAAGTCTTGGCTGTTGAGGGCAGGGCACAGCAAGGGTTGCTTGCCTGCTTGCTAACCGTGACAGGCGACAGCAGCCCTGGGAGGTTGCTTACAACCAACTCCTGGCTTGCTTGGGTCCTGTGCGGACAGAGGAACCCACTATCAGCGCAGCGACTCAGCGAGGTCCAGAGTCTCGACCTCAGCAGCCAAGGCTTGGCTCCAACTCATGGGACTATAGAGCAAGTCGTACGGAGAGATTAGTGTGCCGTGTTTCCCTCATGCCCCCGCGATTGCGCTTGGCAGCGTCTCACAAGGAGACAGGCAGCGAGGGGCCAAGACGAGCGTTTCGTGTAACCAAGGCCAAGAGGAGAGTAAGCAGAACCCCGGAGCTTGCTTGCACAATGCCACAATGGGCACTTGAACGAGAACAATGATCAGTCCACCTCCCTGCTTGACCCGCGTATCCGCTCGTTTTGGTGTTTTTTTTTTTACCGACTGGATGGCCGTTTGCAACACGAAAAAACAAGAGCTAATTGGGAGGGTTTAATTGGCAGCTTGATGATTTAGCCAGCTCTGCCACATGGCAAGCCCACACCAGATTTGTATGTGATTTTCACAAGTACCGATAAACTCCCCGCGGGCACCGAACAAGTGACATGACACCACAAACAGGCATTGGCGATGGATGCAAGACATTTCAGTTGTAGAGTTAAAAACGTGCCCGATTCGGTATTACCTGATCTGGCAGGGTATCGAGCCAGTATTTCCCGATCTGGCTAAGGGTATCATATTACGCTTCAAAGACCATTTATCGTCCCCTTTCTTTCAACCTCTGCCCAGAGCTGCCCTGCCACGTTCACATCTTTCCAAGACAGGGTCGTAGCCATGTCTTGGCGTGTTTGCCTTGTGCATGGGCTCCCTCCCAGCCAGCCTCACTTGAAGAGCCGCTTTCCCGTCCGCGTCGAGAAGCGGTCGACACCATCGGCCTGCTGCGCATGCCAGAGCTGCTGCACGCCCACTCCGCGGCTCTCTCCCGACAACTTGTAGCGCCGCCATGCCTCGCGCAGGTGGTCAGGACGCAGGGGCCCGCGCTTCAGGTCTACCTCCTCGTCCTCGGCGGCTGCATCATTGTTGGAGGGGGGCGGTGTTGGGAGCTCACTCTGCTTCTCTCCTGTGGCTATCCACTCGGCTTGCACGTTGCGGGCGGCCTCGATGATCTCACCGGCAAAGAGCTTGGCGACGGCTTTGACGGCTGTGCTGACGTTTTGCGGAACGGATTGCGACACAGTCGCGTTGACCACCTGCCGTAGTCAGTAAAGAAATTCAGCGATCATAGGCCGATGGGTGGTGCATACTCGTTTGACGACAGAGTCGGCGAGCTTGGCTGCGCGCCAAAGCTCGTATCTGTTATACTGCTGGCTGTCGAAGGCCTCAACAAGCATTGCACGTAGACGAATCTCCTCCTGCTTCTGCTCTTGTGTCCTCGCAACCACATCCTCCAACGCCATCTCTGCCTTTTCGTCATCTTCGTCGTCGTCCTCCTTGTCTCCGCCCTGTCCGCTGACGGCTGTCGGAGCGCGGCCTCCTACAAGACTGGGTGTCTGCTCACGCGCCTCATCCTGCTTCGCATTCTTTGCTTTCCGACCGCGCTTCTTCTTTGGCGCGCCGCTTGCCGTGACGCTCACAGCGCTGCCGCTCACGTGGGAGGATGCGTCGACGGATGGGGAGCGAGGGTACGGGGAGCGGGCCTCTGGGGGGAATGAGGTCTGGCGAAGAGGGTGGTTGACTGCGGCTGCAGAGTTGGAGGTTTGCGGGAGGTTTGAGGGTTTGCGGCGCTTTGAAGGGTTGTTGACGTCGAGGGTTGATGAGCGCTTCTTGTTGGGGATTTGCGCTGGTGATGGGTATGGAGGCGACATGGCCGAGGGGGAGGAGGCGTAGGGAGGAGAAGCCATGGTTGATTCGGATGGTGGTTGATTTGGGTGAAGATCTGGCTGGCCAGTGCCTGATATGCTTCGATTGGAGGGAGTATGTAGTCGTCGAGAAGAATCGCAGTAAACGGACTAACGCGGCGAATCGACGGTCGAATGTACAGTGACGGGCGAGGATTAGTTTCGATATCGGCTTCGGAGTCAAAGGCCGAGATGAAGATGCTGCACACGGAGGAGGATCCGTTGCGCGTCCTCCATGTTCGGAGCGTGATTGCTACGAGGTCACGTGACCCGCACACATGACCGGAGTGCGGCTCCATCTTCCGTTTTTGCTGACCCCACTCTTTTCTGATTGAGCAATTGGATTGCTTGCAATTGACGACAAGCGGGCTAACAATGGGGACAGTAGTTGACAGTAGAGAACATGAGTTTGCATGTTTTCTGGCATTGGTAAACGAAAATACTATATTTGTTTTATGCTATGAAATCAATTGTTAGCGACTGGAGAAGATGCCGCCGTCTTTGTTTCGTTTCATAACCCTTTGACGATACTTTGCCAATTGTAAACAATAAAGTTTTCTACAAACCCGTGACGTCAAAACGGTTTCCGATAAGATAACAATACTAAAGAAAAAAAGTGCCGCTAGACCAAACAAAGATCAACGTTCACTACCCCCCATGATCCTTGAATTTTGCTCCGCCCCGGCCGCCGATGGCCGGGACTCTTCCAAACTCGAATGGACCCTGACTCGAGCGATACATCACTTGTCTTTTAATCGCTTGCTCTTCCTCTTTTCCTTCTTACTCTTGTCATCGTGTCTCCTCTCTCGACTCTTGCGCGACACCCACAAAGATACTACTACTACAACTACTACTACTACTGCAATGGCTCCCTCAGAAGACAGCGTCCTTGTCGCGAGCAAGAAGCGCCCCGCCAGCGTCTCGGGGTCTTCGACCGGTAGCAGCGATGATTCGAGCCGTCGCAAGAAGCGTCGCGATCGCAAGAACGGAAGCAGTAGCAAGAAGCAGCGCAGCAACGGTGACTTTTCTGTGCCTGGGGCTTTCGCACAGCGTCGCAACAGCCTCGCCAAGGCCTCGCGGGATCCTCGCGATGAACCCCTCCCCAAGAAGAAGCGCGCCGTTGCCGAGGGCGCCGTTGTCAAGACGAGGTCGCCTAGTCCCGTGATTGACTTTGATGGTCTTAGTAGGCCAAGTATGTCTCCCTTCTTGCTGTCTTTTGGCTCAACTGACATCCAGCTAGGCCGCGGCACCCGAGAGCGACGAGAAGAGACAAAGGAACAAGCCGAGCAGCGCCTTGATCGCATGCGCGGCGCCGTGCGCACGCTCCTCGAGTGCGTCGGCGAGGATCCCGACCGTGAGGGTCTTCTCGACACGCCTTCTCGCTACGCCAAGGCTCTTCTCTTCTTGACCCAGGGATACCAGGTCAACGCCCAGGATATCGGTACGTTTTGATTACACATTGGGGGCTAAAGCGTAAGCTTTGCTGACTGGCTTGTAATAGTCAACAATGCTTTGTTTAGGGAGGGGCATAGTGAGATGGTTGTGGTCAAGGATATCGAGGTCTTTGTAAGTTGACGAGCTTCTGATGGTCAAGATGTATGCTTACCCTCTCCAGTCTCTCTGCGAGCACCACCTCGTCCCCTTTACAGGCAAGGTAAGCACTCCTACATCTTCTAGTAGGCCTATCTAACGCCATCAGATGCACATCGGCTACATCCCCAACGAAACCGTCATCGGCCTCTCCAAGCTCCCCCGCATAGCCGAAATGTTTGCCCGCCGCCTCCAGATCCAGGAGCGCCTCACAAAGGAGGTGGCCAACGCAATCATGGAGATCCTCAAGCCCCAGGGTGTCGCCGTCGTCATGGAGTCGAGCCACCTGTGCATGGTGATGCGCGGCGTCGAAAAGACCACCACTTCCACCATCACCAGCTGCGTCCTCGGATGCTTCGAGCGCAAGTCCAAGACGCGCAACGAGTTTCTCAACCTCATCGGCATCAACCGATAGGAGACTGAAACAAATAATTTTTTGCATTTATCGGCGTTAGGGGGTTGGATATTTACTTCATTTCAGGGACGTCCAGGGACAACAAAGAAAGAGAGGAGAAAACAAAGAGCCCTTGTCTTCAACAATTCGGGTCTTGGACATGACGAAAAGCGCCTCCTCAGTTGAGGCTATCTTGGCTAAAGATGAGGTGGAGGCGTTTACAGCATTTATTGTTTGTTCCCTTAACTTAGACGTCCGGGCTCAACGCCCTGGAAAAGAAATTTGCTAGATTGCTCCTTTCAACGAGAGCATATTTTACAAATCAATACCTACTACGTATTGCCAGAGATAACCCCTTGTGATACCAGACGCCTCCATTGATGCATTTCATATCATATCATTTCAAAAAAGAACTAACGAGTTAGAGCCCTTCTCACTCATTCGCATGCCTCCATCGCTGTAGAACATTCATTCATTCCCTCCAACCTCAACTCCATCCTTCCCATGTTTTGGTTGCCGATTAAAACGCCCTTCTACCTCGCTTCCGAGTCTGAATCTTGTACTGTCTGCATCGCTTACGCGCCGTCTAGGAGCGCGTCCATGCCGTTTCTCTCCTTTTCTAGGGATGCCGTCGTCATGTGAACATCACCGCTCGCATCCTTCTTCTTATCGTCTTCCTCGTCTTGGTTCGTCATCTCCTTAAACATCTGGTCCACGTTTCCGTCCTCTTGCTTCATCATGTCGTCGTCCATGGGATTCGGCGTCATGCGTCTTCCTCCATCGCCGATAGAGCCGCGCCGAGGTCCCCAAACGTCTGGTCCCCACATCTTTTCGGCTTGTTTCCTGCCCATCTCGGTCCTCGAGAGGATTTCAAGAGCCTTACTCTTTTCAGCCTCGGTGTGAAAGCTGATGCCGTCGTCTTGACCTTGCAGAAGCTTTTCCTCCAGAGACATGGAAGAGTTGCCGACAACCAACTGTGGACCGCCCGCTCCAAACAGACCAGGGTGCAATCCACTGCCCATACTGACTGAATTATCCCTCGAGTGGTTTGAGCCAGACTGCGATGGTCGACGCTCTGGGTGTCCGTGGGTCGGAGGACTACCGCTCAATGCCGCCTGTGTCCTCGGGAAGAATGCTGGACCCCCATACGTTCCAGGAGGTGCAGTCGGAGGCAGAATAGGGGCCGATTGTGATTGTGCCGCAGCAGCAGCCGCCGCCTCTGCATTGGCCGCCTTTCGTCGCAGGCTGTTGGCCTTGCCTTTGGCGTGCTCAGGGAGGTCGTCAGGGTTATCGACTCCATACTCGACGAGCATCTTCTGCAGCTTGGTGGGCCGAGGCTTCCGAGTGCTCAGTGACACCTCCAGGATTGGTGGAGCTTCGGGAGCCACGGGACACCATTTGTGGAGTTCTTGGCGGAAGAAGTTGGTCTCATACGCCAGTAAAACTTCGGCCCCTTCGATCTTTCGAAGGTAGAACCGCTGAGTCTCGGCCTCGGCTTCTGTCGACAAAAGTGGGTTGCAGTACCTAGCAATGTGGTTGCGGAAGTTTTGCGCATTGTCAATGATATTACGCAGCACCTCTTCCTCTTCAGGTTGAAAAGGCAACGAAGGCATCTCGTCCGCCAGAGCCACCAGATCCTCTAGCTTTGGTCGTGAAGCATCTCGCGGAATCTTCATCCGCCAGTCGCAGATTGGACAAGTGTACTTGTCGTCTTCCTTGACCTTGCCACGGGCAATCTTGAGGCACTTGTAGTGATACCTGGACACGTTAGCGTTGTTCCACTTCTCCATGACTTCACCTACCATTCGTGGCACAATTCGCACTCAATCATCATGCCTGCCTCAATCTTTCGGCAGATGCAAAAGACTTGCCGAGACCGCGGGTCTTCCCATCTGCTCACCCCTAGCTCAGGGCTAACCTCTCTAGAGACTGGCTCCCCAGGCAGACGAGGCGTGTCGTTTTCGGTATCGAAGCAGTCCATGTTGCGCTCCAGCACGTACTCGAGGTGGCTCTTGAGGATGTGCAGTGGGGCATTCGACTTGCCAAACAGCTTCTTGCCCTTGCGCATCCAGTCCTCGTGGCGCTTTCGTTCGTTTTCGAGATCAATCGTCCCATTGGGCTTCGAATTGAGGTCTTCCAACTTCTTCTGGATTTCGACCACCTCCGAGTACTTAGGTCGTTGGCGAAAGTCGGGGTTCCGGCATCGGTCGGTAATGTCAATGATCTGACGATGCGCCTCGCGTTGCTTGTGGAGAATATTGTCGACAGCGTTCAGAGTCTCCTGCGAGACGGGCAGATAGTTGACTTGCACTTGGTGCGAGAGAGCCTCGAGCTGGGGATAGTGCACAAACTCGGCACCGATGAGCTCCTTTGCCTTCTTCTCCCAGGCTTGACCAGCATGCATCTGCTCGCGGTAGTGGGTTAGGTGATCATTGTAAGGCTGAATCTCCAGTCGATTGCCCTCCTCGATCAGATCCTGCACCTCCTTGAGCGTCATGATGACATTTCGATTGGCACGAGCCTTTTGATTCCAGCGCATCTGCTCCAACACTCTGGAAAGCTGCTCGACCTCGGGTGTGTCCACATTAAAGCTGCGACCCTCTTCAAGGAGCTCCTCGATCGTGTCTGTTGGCACAGCTGCTGTATTCTTCAGAGCTTGAATGGCGCTTGTCTGAAAGCGCTTGATGGCCTCGGCGCGCTCTTGAAGTTGAGCGATTTCAGGACAGTCGAAACCAATCCGCTCGGCCTCGTCCAGGAGCCTGTAAATGTTGGAGACATTTCGGGACTCTCTCTCTTTTTGATCATGCTCGGCGCTACCGATCGACTTTCGCATGCCAGACTGCCAGGCCTTTTCGTTCTTGCGTCGATTTTGTTGTTTTCGGACAGTGTAGTTTGTCGCTTCCTCCACCCAGTCGTTGCATCGGTTGACAAACTCCTGCAGGATTGGTAGTGAAGGCAGCTCAAAGGGGATGCGCTCACCCTCATGAAGAATGGCTCGGAGCGTCTTGAGTGATGGCGTAGACTCCTCATCTAGGATCTTCTCATACTTTTCTTCCCAAGCCTCAGGAGTCTGCGCCTTTTCAACGACCTTGCGATAGGTTTCGGCCATGTCTTCTTCCGTCTTGCGATAAATGAGAACATGTCCATCGCCTCGGAAACGCGCTTGTTCGGGTTGGTCACAACAAGCATGATAGCCTGCGTGTAGCAGACAGAGAACCTTTCCTGAGTTGAGGCACTTGAAGCGTGAAAGATACGAAAACGCCTTGCAGTAACTGCAACATTGCTCGTCTTCATCCTGGACATCCTCATCGTCAACCTTGAAGGTCAAGGAACATGTGTCTTCGCTGCCCCCTGCGGCATGACATTGATGAGGTGATGTCTCGCAATGCTTGGACAAGAATTCTTCCCGCTGGGCAATCTCTCGCTTGTGAATGCGGTCGAGGGCTGGCGCTAGCCATTTTGCTGTCTGGATAGTAAGACCAGTTGCTGTGCTTCCTTCAGCAGCTGTCCAGAGTAGCTCGTCATGAGAAAAGCATGGTTGTCTTCGGAAGAGCTGCAATCGCTCCACACCCGCAAGGCCGAAGGGTTCCCAATCACTAGGCGCAAAGTTGACGGCCTCGTTGAAGTTGAATCCGTGGTTGAAACCAGCATGGTAAGCCTGAGGGAACGTAATGACAAACTGTCCAGCTCGCTGATCGAGGGCATAGACGCGAACGCCCGCCTTCTTCAACTGTTCAGGAGTCAAGAGCGTCACCAGCTGGAAGAGGAGATCTGGCTGTGTCTCGAAAAGCTCGGGCACAGCTTCTCTCATGGCAGTCTCGAACTTTTCGGCATCCTCTCCTGGAATTCCGTACCAGGTCTTGGTCGCACCGAGATGTTGGTAGTTGGCTGAGTAGGCGTAGTGATCCTCATTGTGCCAGCAGAATGTCGAAAAGATCATCCCAACATAGACCCAGGGAACGGTCATACCAGAGATATCCGACTTGATGTGTCTGAACAGACTCTCAGGGTGGAAGGGAAGGACATTCAGATTCCAAGGATCGGTCGCATACGGGTTGTTGGGATGTCGTTCGGCATTAGGGAACCCAGAGCCATGGGTTGTGCAGTGAATATCGGCTCCGTATTCCACTTCAACTGTCTCTTCAAGGTCGGCAACCAATCGCCAAAACTCCGTCTCCACGTCTTCCTCAGTGACAGGTCGATGGCAGTTGAGTTCGTGGTCGAAAGGCATCTTCTTTTCAAAGTAGCCTTGCTTGAAGTCGTTGGCCTTTTGCTGGAATTGCTTCAGAGAGTACAAGCCTCCCTCTTCGAAGCCGAACTGGCCATCTCCAACAAGGCATCGTGGGCAATTCCACTCAGCATCCGGTTTTCGCTTCAAGGGTGGGTCCAGACAGCTGGGATGATAGGAGTGATCGCAGGATTCGCATACGAGAAGAGAGCCAGCATCTTCTCCTCTTGCACATGTTTCGCATTTCTACCATGTCAGTAAACTCCTTATCAATTGGAACAACACTCACCTCGCCTCCTAGTGTAGCTTCATCTCTAGGAATCCTCGGCACTGAAGGACGGAACGGCGTCATGTGTGATCCAGCCACAGTGGGGACGGCATCTGCGAGCACAAAATGTTAGTTAAACTGCCAAGGGGCAAATCAGAAGCGGCATGGATCATCACAGCTGAAATCCCTGCGCATGGTACCACCAACGACAAAGACGGAAAATGCTCTGCGTACACCTTGCATGGAGCTGGGATCTGAAATCGCGTGTACACATACCTTTCTTGAGACGCTTAGAACGACGACTACCCGCGTCGCCATCGTCTTTGCCAGCGTCGGCGTCTTTTCTCGTCGAGTCTGATGAGCTGTCGTAGCTGAGCTGACGCTTCAGGGCTGTAGCCATGAGGCTCGACGCACGGTTGTCTGGGGTGTTCTTTGCCGAGGAGCTGGGGCTGTCGAATCGCTTAGATTCAGGAGTAAAGCTCTTCGAGTCACCATTGGTACTGCGGTTGACACTGGTGAATCCCGAATTAACCGCGGTAAAACCTCCAGAGTTGATTGCAGTAAAACCGCCAGAAGTAGGCGCAGGAGTGGTGGTCGGCGCATCGGTCATGGGAGTGTCGCGATCCGCCTCCTTCTTCACCCCGTTGATGCTGGCCTGTAGAGCATCGGATGCATTTCGCGCTGGCGAATCGCCTCTACCGCTCGCAGGCGTGTTGACATTTGATCGCTTAATTGGCGTATGCGCTGGGCTTGGAGTCAATGGGCCGCCGTATTCCTGTTCCAACTGCTGGTGGACTCCAGGTTTCGCCAGGCGCAAGTACTCCTCGTACGGGCAAAGCCATCGCTGGTACGAGTTTTTCAAGGACGTCGAGAGTGATGACATGATCTTGCCACTGTAGCCCAGATCACGGCCAATCTCCGCCCATTTCTTGTGTTTGCACACCTTTTCAAAGCCACCTCGCGACTCGACAGCTTTTTTTAGTCTGTACAGATCAAGTGGCTTCTTATCCACGTAGGGGAGGCGATGAAGGTTGTTGCCATGCTGTTTGTGGAATTTTGAGAGGCCATCGAGATAGGTCAGATTGGCGCGGGTACCTAGCTGGTCAGTTTCTTCCATGGTGCGAAAACAAGGTGAAACACGTACTCCCTTCCACCGAGTTCAACTCTTGTTTTCGGGTCCTGAAATGAAATTTCTAAACAAATTAGTATAGCTCTTGAGCGACACATTTCACAATGCCGAAGGACTTGGAATGCACGCTGGTCGTGCAAGGCCGGCATACCTCGGTGTCGATGGCAAAATCGGGATTCCAGGAATCTGGAGGAATGATCTTGCAGATGCCAAACTTCTTCGCCTCTGGTGTGATCTTGCGCATGTACTCGAAAGGATCCCGCCATTCCTCCTCGGTTGGGCAGTAGGTGGGAGCTTCTTGGAGGCCATGCGGGCGGCTCGTCTTGGTCACGGGCTCTCGGATTGCGGTAGGTTGTCCTCGGCGTTCGACCGAGGTCAGATCCAGGGGAGCGCTGGACAGAGAGCTGAGAGGCGTCTGAGGATTAATAGGGTGGTAACCATTTGAGTTGACCTTGGGCTTCGGTTTCGACGAGCCAGCGCCGACGGCAGGCGAACTTCGCGAGCTCGCACTGGCGCCGTGGGAACTTGACGCGGCGACGGCGCCGACAGTTGGCACTGATACCATGGTGGAAGCGGAGGTCGAGGATGAACGGGACGATGTAGAGGAGGGAGAGTATCGAAGTATCGGTCGAGTTTTACGGATGCGCGGCAGATGACGACTTCATACTCGAGAAGGGGCCGTTGTCGTTAGTTTACCAGCGGCATCGCAGGCTATCGGCGTCCCAATCGCGGCGAGAAACCAGGCTCGTAGGAGAAAGTGGTGGCAGGAGAAAAAAAGACGATGGAGCCGAGCTTTATATCTGCGCTGCAAATGTCAACGTCAAGGCGGATTGCGGTGGAAAGGTTATTGTGGAAGGGAGAGCACGAGGATCTAGGTATGACCCAACTAACACGAGGAATATGATACTCACGTTGTAAGACGAGGAAAGAGACCAGGCTGAGGACCTGCAGAGTACAAGTCTTGAAAATAGAGATATTCGACTTCAATGGGCCTCGTGGTGATGGTCGAGGCGATGGGCGAGGAACGAGTCATGCAAACCCATCAGAGTGGAAGGTTGATGGAGGAGTGAAGGAAGGAAGGAAGAGTGAGGAAGGAGTGGAGGGTGAAGGGTGTGAGTGGGAACTTGGGAAGGCGGGAATGGGTCGAGAAAATCCCAGATCTGGAGGCGCGAGCGTCGAGCCTACCTACCGACGACCTTGGGCCACGGCACGCACACAAAGGAAAGGGAAGGGACGAGGGTGTGAGGGAGGTTCCTGGTAAGGCGCTGCGCCTGGGTGAGAGGTACCTCCGTTAGCACTGGACTGGCGCCAGGTACAAAGGTACCTGCCGCCGCCGTGGGTGGCTTTCACAGGCCCCGTCGTCGCTGTCACGGCGGAAGGTCCGGTGGGTTCTCGGACCCGCAGCGAGAGCATGGCAGGAGCTCTTGGGAGCGATAACGGCATTTGAACGCGTCTAAAAGGATGGGGTTTGTATCCTCAGGCATCTTCCATTCTGCCAGTCCTTTGCATCGTCAATTCTCCTCGCGTTGGTCGTTGTAGCGCTGGAAAGCGCCGTCCTGATACAAGGACCCGAAGGCTCAGGTGCGGACCCACTGGCGACGACATCCGACCGGGCGCAAAACCACATTACCGAGACAGAGTACCCATCGACGGGCTCTACGGTGCTCAAGATGGTCACAAAGGGGTACGAGGCCAGCCTGAGGATTCATGCAACTAATTATCTCGAATTTGGGAGCGGCCACATCGCCAACACATCCGATCTCCCGGCTGATGCACACGCCGAGCCTTGCGACGATTGTCCGAAGGGAGAGGTTCAGGGATGCCGCCCCCACGATGCTTCTCCCAGCTTCTATTTCCGAGCCTCGTGAGGGACTTTGACATGGGTCAACACAGATATCAGAGCTCAGGACAGCTGCGCGTCAACGTTGATTGATGTGCTGACAGCTACCCTGTGCATCTCACCAGCGATCAACCCGAGATTAATTCCACGGTCACGTCGTCATTGAACAGAGCATTCGAATGCGGACAAGATGGTGACATGGACGTCCAGTCGAGTCACGCGCTGACAGGCATCATCATATTCCTTGTCGGCGGTTTGTGTGGCTGGCATGTCCCCCTTCTCCCAGAACAGAACGAAGGTCGGCCCCTAAAAATCTTGAAAGGGCACCCGCTGAAAAAGCCCGGCCCCAGAAAAAAAACCAATCTGATATCGAACTCTGAATGAGCAGGGGTCGGTTAATAATTGGCCGCTACCGAGCCAATCACGGCGAGATGACGTTCAGCACAAGGACGCCGCTTCGCCCGGGGGCCTGGTCAGCGACTCAGGGCTCGCGGGGAACCCCGGGGCAAAGCAAACACGACGTGACGAGATTTGAGGTCCTTTGTGGGTTGACATGACGAGATCTTTGCTAGGGATCGTTGGAGAGTCTGAACACCGGCATTGATGCTTCATCAATCCTCAAGTCTGAACAGCTATTCTCAGCCTGGAATATGCGTGGCATGGGTGTCAGAAACAACCTGTGTGAGGCTGACCCGCACGCCCCGTCTCAGTTACAGGGGACACCGCATCCGAAAGCACAGAGATTGACATGAGACTTGAGCAAAGTATAAGCAAAAGAGCAATCCTCAAAGGGTATCTTTCCAAACGCCATAATGCAACGCCAGAACCCATGATCAAGATACAGCAGCCGCCTTTTTTGTTCGCCGTGGCTTTCTCAGCAGCTTTTCCACCTCCTTTGGTCCTCGTACCCGAAGTGTCAACTCCTTCATCATGCCACCCCATTGAATCTCGCCGTAACAGCTCGGACACGTGCATGACCGCGGTATCATGGTCCCCTCGGCTTCACCCTTGAGGGCGTGTTTACTCCAGCAGTCGAGATGGCCCATTGCTTCGCATCCGCTGTTAGGACACATTGGATGTAGTCCTTTTCCCGATTCCAACTCTTCATGACAGTGCACGCATTTTCCCTCTCGCTCAAAAGAAACGACGTTGTGTGCCTTCTCGACGTACCCCTTCATGGGGGCATAATCCAGGGGTAAGGCGTGAATGCCCCACGGCGCAGGTGACGATTCCCGGGCTTGAGTTTCTTTGGATGGCCCAAAATCTGTGAGAACATTCATGCCTTGTCTTGGCGCTGCGTCAATCGACTGAAGCCACTTGTCCCAAGCCTTCTTGGGCTCGCTGGCAAAGAAGTGCACTGTCAATGGCCAACGGGCAAAGCTTGGTACGCTGGTGAGCAAGTGAAGATTAGAAACGACCGAACTAAGGGTATGGATAGGTTTTCGCGGCTTTTTCATCCCCTTTCGTTTCTGGGCGGCTTTTATTAACCGCTCTTCTGCTGGGATGTGTGTCGTTAAATGTGGGTTTGTCATTGCCCACCTAGAACGTCAGTACACCATGATGCCATACAACACAACAAAACTCACTCAAACTTGAGGGCTGCGATCGAGCTGGGGAATCCAGTCACCAAGATGATGGGTTCCCATGGCCGTAGCTTCTCCCGCGACGTCCGCACAGCGCCTCCTCGGGCTTCACCATTGTGCTGCTTCAGGCGTCGTGGAGGGTTGGGCGTGGAACCTATGTAGATGGACGCATGGCGTACGGTAGAGCGGAGGACGTAGACCGCGTAGAGGGCTGGATGGGGCCTTGAAAGCTGCGACATGCCTGGCTGCAGGCGTCAGAAAAGGGTTTCTTGGTGAGGATGTTTACTTGGCGTAGCGAGTTGGAGGGGTGATGGAGTCGGGATCCACATGACTAATCGTCATGATGGGCATCACTTCTATCAGGGCTCTATCGTGGCTCTGGCCAGGGCATGTGGTAAGTCAAATTCAATACCATCCTTTATATGAAACTATTTTATGGCACCCATGTTACACGACCTGGACGCCGATTACAACCCAGCCTACAAGAGACCCTGCTTCTGCAAATCATAGTACACCTTCTCGGGCATGACGTTGCCCTCTCCATCCTCCATCTGCACCACGCTGCCCTCGTCGACCTTGTTGCGCTTCTTCTCCCTCTGGATCTTCTCCCACAGCTTGAGCGCCTCGTCAATACGCGTAATATCTCTGAACAGCGCCGTGTTGGTGACGCCCAGACACTTGAGACCGTAGATATGTCTCGCCTCGTTGAAGTGCTTGTCGAAAGCCCTTCTGCCCATGTAGACAAAGTTGCCGCAGATCTCGCAGGGGAACTCGACGCCCAGGCCGTGAAGGCGGTACAGCCAGAAGGGAATGGGCTTTCCATCCCATGCGAGGGGTAGCTTCAGGGGGTTGTAGATCCTCTCCTCGCCGTCCTCGTCCTCGCCATCGCCCTCGTCGGCAGCCTCCTGGGGGCCTTCGGGGACGTTGAGGAGGTTTTCGAGCTCTTGCTGACGCTCGCGCTCCGTCATGCCCTGCTTGCGCTCGACGTTGACGCGTGTGTCGCTGCGCTCGGTGCTCATGGCGCTGGCAAGACGCTTCACTCTGTACTCTCGCTCTGCAACGGCGCGCTCTTTTAGTCGTGTCGCTGAGACGGTTCCGTTGGTTGCGCCGCTGGGAGTTGAATCTTCCTGGCGCTGTTTCCGCTGCTCCGCCGCCTTGATGTGTTTTCGCCCTGTGAGATGGTTCTTGTAGACGTTTTCGTTCTTGAACTCCTTTTGACAGTCATCACACCAGATGGCATCTGCTGCGGAAGCCTGCTTGCCCGCATCTGAAGGCGTCTCCTTCTCCCAGCCCTGAATCTCGTCCTTGTCCCACGCCGTCTCGAATTCCTGATCGAACGACGTGAGGACCTTGTCAACATTCTCCAGGGGTCTCGTCCGTCGCATGAAGCTCTCGAGGTATTCTGCTAGTTGGCCGACGTACTTGAAGTACTGGTCGGTCAGCTTGTTTGATCGACTGACGCCGCCGTGGCCAGGGGCAAAGTTGTCGAATGACTCGAGGTATTGCAGATATGTCAACCGTCTGACATTAGGGAGATTCAGGTACGCTTCGTGGCAGGTGTTTAGATCAAAGAATCGTCCGTAGGCTTCTTCTCCTGAGAACAGAGAGTCGACGATGGACGGCATGGGCTCTCCATCGGTCGGTCTCTTGACCTTGTACCGCTGCTCCGAGTTTTCAGCCTGCTCGTTGGGGTATCGTGCATGGTGGTCGCGGACATCTTTGAGCTGCTTGTAAAACTCCTCGAACGGGTCGCCGGTGCCAATCTGCTGAATCTCTTGTGATCGTACTCCGTTCTCGTCCTTGTAGATGTCGAGGAGGTTCTTTGATTGGACCTGGATCTGGTCTAGTAATTGAGAGATCTCGTGATCTCTGTTGAGGCGATCGCGAATCTATTCAGTCAGCATCTCCAAGTAGACGTTACAGGTATGCTTTGCTCACATGTTTGGGTTCGTCGCGAATGCGATCGGCGACGCCTTGCTCGAGGCGCTCTAGATCCTCATGAATATATCGCTGCTCTTCAAGGACCAACATGTCGTCTGCAACAATAGCAAATCTTCTGAAGGATCGTTGTAATATGCGCCTGATTTCTCTATCTCGACGCGATGCAATATGTGAATGAAGTTGAGCTCGAGTCGAGTTGCTCAAAAAATTGCGGAGCTTCACCCGTCGCAATTACAGTGGCGTTCCAGGCGCGCATTGTCATTCCGAAGTATTCCCGGCGCGTGCTACCTCTAAAGTTCCAAAACTTTGACCACCGACACCAACAACAAAACCTCGTCGCAATCATCATCTCCGACCCCATCGTATCCTTTTGAACCGAATCGGAAATCGTCGCTATCATGGCTGAAGGCTCAGGCTCGGGTGGAGGCGGAATTGACCGCAAGGCCGATGAGAGGATGGAGTTCTCCACCTCCAAGGAGGTTACTGTTCATCCGACTTTCGAGTCCATGTCGCTGAAGGGTATGTGAGGGCAAATGAGGCAAACAATCTAGCTAACATGGAGCAGAGAATCTTCTTCGCGGTATTTACGCTTACGGATACGAATCTCCCTCGGCCGTCCAATCTCGAGCCATCGTCCAGGTCTGCAAGGGTCGCGACACCATCGCCCAGGCTCAGTCTGGTACTGGAAAGACGGCGACCTTTTCTATCAGCATGCTGCAGGTTATCAACATTGCAGTGCGAGAGACGCAGGCGCTTGTTCTTTCTCCCACGCGAGAGTTGGCGACTCAGATTCAGTCTGTTGTCATGGCCCTGGGTGACTACATGAACGTGCAATGTCACGCTTGTATCGGTGGAACCAACGTTGGCGAGGATATTCGCAAGCTCGATCACGGACAGCACATTGTTTCTGGTACTCCTGGCCGTGTGGCCGACATGATTAGACGAAGACATCTGCGCACCAGACACATCAAGATGCTCGTTCTGGACGAGGCAGACGAACTTCTCAACAAGGGTTTCCGAGAGCAAATCTACGATGTTTACCGATACCTCCCTCCTGCGACTCAGGTTGTGGTCGTCAGCGCCACCCTCCCCTACGATGTCCTCGACATGACGACCAAGTTCATGACGGACCCTGTTCGCATCCTCGTCAAGCGTGACGAACTGACCCTCGAAGGTCTCAAGCAATACTTTATCGCCGTCGAGAAGGAGGACTGGAAGTTTGACACGCTGTGCGATCTCTACGACACCCTGACCATCACGCAAGCCGTCATCTTTTGCAACACGCGCCGCAAGGTCGACTGGCTTACAGACAAGATGCGAGAGGCCAACTTTACTGTCAGCAGCATGCACGGTGACATGCCCCAGAAGGAGCGAGACAGCATTATGCAGGACTTCCGTCAGGGCAACAGCCGAGTGCTCATCTCGACTGATGTGTGGGCTCGTGGTATCGATGTGCAGCAGGTCAGCTTGGTTATCAACTACGACCTGCCCAGCAACCGTGAGAACTACATCCACCGTATTGGCCGTAGCGGTCGATTCGGTCGCAAGGGTGTTGCGATCAACTTTGTGACGACTGAGGATGTGCGCATTCTCCGAGACATTGAGTGTGAGTATTTGATGTTTTTGCTGTTTTGATGGGCGTAACTAACTTCCGCAGTGTACTATTCGACCCAGATTGACGAGATGCCCATGAACGTTGCGGATCTCATCTCATAAGCGGTAGATGGGATTTGTCTTGTGGAACAGAAATGAAGGCCGAGCCGTGACAGGCTAAGAAGTAAACGTGGAGGAAGGGGGCCCGGTACCGTACCGAGTAAGTGACATTACTACCTCTTGACGGATCGATATTGACAGTGATGCAGATTTAAACGTAGATTGTCAGAACAACTGTGTGATGGGGATATCACTGGACTACTGGTCGAGTCGGAACTCATTACGTGTACGCCTTGACAGGGTATAATGAGCCTCAAAACTACATGATAAAAATGTCTCAAAAGCAATTCTAATTCTGCTTCTTGACCTCCAAATATCGATATGATGACGGTGCTGTGACATGTCATATTGCGGGTATTGTCTGGTGATCGATCCGACGCTGACCTCGAGACGCATGTCGAGTCACAGATAACGGGGTATCCCAATTTGGAAAGTTCATGCGACTCTGAAGCACGACCGGATCTGCGCCGGGTTCAACGTCAAGCCTGGGGCAATCCTCTTCCCCATGGGGTAACTGATCGCAACACGGTGATTGTTGGCAAGGATGTGAACCATTAATATGCGGAGTCCCCTCGGACAGCAGTGTTTGACCCATGCTGGATGCGTTTACTGTCTTAACTGCCCTCTGGAGTCTGGAGTGCCGGGGAGGCTGCGTCTAGATGGTGTTGTGTAAGCCTTCATTCCACTACAAGGTCCAGGCCTTGCCACCAAGTTCCCTGGACAATACGAACTGTCGAGATAAAGCTGAGCTGATGATAACGTCCCCTGTTACTCACACATGAAACATCAAGATAACAACCCAGAAGCTCGGACTCTTGTCCTTTGCCCTAATGAATCTCTATCCTGCAGTTGGCAAATGGGCCGCAGCAATCTAATGCGGACCTGCCGCATCCGCCCGTCGAACTATCCCGGTTAGGGCGAATACTTTGCATTTTGAGAATGCGGAGATGGAGCTAGTTTGACGCCACGGATCTGAACAACCCTGTCTTCGATATCAGTTTGTGTAAGAGACGTTACACACAGAGATAACTCGCAGGAAGAGATTGAGGAAGCTAATTAATATGTTGTTGTCGGGATGCCCGGCGGCGATTGTTGCCGGCGGCCTAAGTGTTGGTGTTGTCGGAGTCTTCCACACCATTACTTGAGAGGCGAATTCCTACAACAAGAGGCGTTTCCCCCGCATACGTACAGAAACAGACCCTGGTTGTGATTAAACTTTACAGGCTCGAACACTTATAAGATCAAGAAATATCCCCCCCCCCCCCAAAGTTTCACTCGATCCAGCACATCGCCAAACACACCTCTCCGCCAGAGAATGCCCACAACCCTTCACTTACCCATCGTCGAGTCTTCCTCCGGAGTACCATGGAGAAACAGCAGCAGATGAACCAGGCCGAGCGGGACGCCCTCGACCTCGCGGCGTTTGGCCACACAGAGGGCCTCACCCGCAAGTTCAGCATGGTGAGCATGCTCTCCCTCGCCTTTTGCGTCCTCGGCACGTGGGCCGTCTGCGCGCAGGGTCTCGCCACGGCTATTGAGAATGGCGGGCCTGTCAGTTGTCTCTGGGGTCTTGTCCTCGTTGCGCTGTGTAATACCTGCATCGCCGTATCCCTCGGTGAGCTGTGCAGTAGCATGCCTACAGCCCTGGGCCAGGCGTTTTGGGTGTCGCGGCTGTGGAGGGCGCCACTCGGACGGTTCACGTCGTACATGACTGCCTGGCTTAACACCTTTGGGTGGCTTGCCCTCAGTGCCTCGCAGGTCGCCTTCATGGCCGAGTTTTGCCTGTCGATGAAGCTCATGTTTGACCCCGAGTGGACGGGCAACAAGGGATGGGTCACGTTTCTCGTGTACACGGGCATCAACATCTTCTTCGCCTTTGTCAACTATGTCGGATGTCGGTCTGAAAAGTTCCTGCCTTACTTTAACAACTTTGTTGCTGTTGGGTTTGTCGGGCTCTTTGTCACCTTTTGCATTGCCTTACCCGCCGTGGTTGGAACAGAGTCCGACCTCGAATACCAGTCGGCCAAGTTTGTTTTTGGAGGCTGGGTCAACGAGACTGGATGGAGTGATGGCGTCGTCTGGTTCCTGGGTCTTGTTCAGGCTGCGTACAGTCTTACTGCGTTCGACTCTGTTCTTCACATGGTGGAGGAACTCCCAGCTCCACGCCGCAACGCCCCGAGAACGATGGTGATGGCTGTTGTCCTGGGTGCCATCTCTGGATTCGTCTTTTTGGTGGCCAGTCTCTTTTGCATTCAAGACCTCGCTGCTGTTCTGGATCCCTCGTCAGGCTTTCCCTTTATCGAGCTTGTTCAAAGCACGATCGGTCTCAAAGGAGCTGCGGCCTTGATCGCCTTGTTCATCTTCAACGGCTTCGGACAGGGTATTTCGGTTGTTACTTCAACTTCAAGACTCACTTGGAGTTTTGCTCGAGATCGAGGATTTCCGTATGGTACCTACTTCTCCTACGTCGACCCCTACTGGCAGGTTCCTGGTCGAGCATTGATTCTCCAGACGGTCATTATCAATCTCGTCGGACTGCTATACCTCTTCTCTAGCACCACCCTCGAAGCCATCCTAAGCGTTAGCACAATCGCCCTAACAATTTCATACGCCGTCCCCATCGCCGTACTGATGGCGGTCGGCCGAGACAAGCTTCCCCCCGGAGGACAATTCGGTCTCGGCAGACTGGGACCGGTCCTCAACGTCGTGTCCATCATCTACGCCGTCACCACGACCGTCTTTTTCTTCTTCCCTGGGACTCCGAACCCGGCACCCGTGGACATGAACTTTGCGATTGCAGTGTTTGGCATCATGTTGGTTATTGCACTTGGGTTTTGGGTTGTAAAGGGACGGAAGTCGTTTTTGCAGATTGAGGAGGTATCGGAGGATGTGCTTTACGCCCAGGAGCAGGAGATTCGGTCTGAACAGGTGGTGAAGAGTTGAGCTGTGTGAAAGGGGGAGCGTGTCTGGAGATGGGTGTGTTGATGTCACGTGAGCCCCCTGACGAACGACGTTCGAACCATATTGCGGATAACCTGGGTCTGACGAGCCCAGAGGGTACTCTACTAGTAGCTCTCGAGCGCTTGAAAGGATCCATGTCCCATTCTGAGGGTCCGCTTATGGCATAAAAATGAGACAGAATAATCAAATTGACATAAACAGTTCCAGCTGGATTAATAGTACACATTCATTCTTTCCTCAAGCTTCTCGCCAAACCCTCCTATCCCTTGATAGTATTCAAATTCTCTCAGCGGTTAGAAAAACGCCCTGACCTCTGGGTCTGCGAGCGTTTTGTTCTTCGCAACGCCCGCTCGACCCAGCTCCTCATAGGCCTCGTCGTATTCGTCCCGCACATCCCGGACAACCTGATGCCAGTTTCCATCCCTCACATTGCCCAGTATTCCACGATACCATTTCACCATGTCATCTCTTCCAGTATCATCACTCTTCTGAATCAAGGCAGCGATGCGCTCGCTCGATGTAGATACGTCCCGTCGTTCCGCAGCTCGGAGAAGCTGCTTGAGAGTTGACATGTGGCGTAGCAGGTAGTGAGACAGCAAGTCGAAGTAGAGGGATATAAATGCTTCCTGTTCTTTTAGACTCGGCCGGCGTTCAGAGCTGTTGAGTTGCCAGTCCTCCGCCTCCCAAACCCAACCCAGTTCGCCCAGGGGAGTGAAGCCGTTGATGTCGCGCAGTCTAGGGTCAACAAGTGTGAGATTATGTTCGGCCAGATAACTCATCATTTCAAGATCAGTACGGCAAGCGGCCAAGTTGAGAATGTTTTGAGAGTATGTGTTAACTATATTGAGCGATGCCCCGGCATCAACGAGAGCGCGCAAGACTGGGACGTTGTTACTCATGACTGCATCAAGTGCCGCCGTCGAGCCATTGTCTCTTCGTGCTTCTAGTCGGGCGTGTTGTCCCTGGAGGAGGCGAATGATTTGATGAGCTGTCTGTTGGTCTGCCTTACTTAAAGCAAGGTAGTGCAGTGGAGTCCAGTCGAAGAAGTCACGCTTCTCGACAGATGCACCCGCCTCAAGCAGCATGCGCATGCACTCGAGAGATGCTTCTTGTACAGCCATGTACAGCGCAGTCCTTCCAAAATTGTTGTGGAGATCCACACCGCGACGACATTGCTGGTTTTGTAGAAGGATCCGCACCGTCTCTTCATGACCACGTAATGCAGCAATTATGAGCGGAGTCGAAGTCCCGAAGTTTCGTCTGCTAGTGTTAGCCCCGGCGAGTATCAACTGCTCGAGCACGTCTACATTGCCGTACATGGCAGCGTAATGGATCGGGGCGTGTCCACAGCCGTCGATCTCATCGATAGCTTCCGGTTGCTCTCGCAGTACCTGCCGCATCTCAATTGTGTCGCCTTGCTTCGCTGCCACGTGGATTCTGCGCATGAACCGGTCTCCTTGTACAAATGATAGCGTCTTTGCCAGAATATGTCTGACCTTGTCATCGCTGACAAACCAAGGATAGTGAACAAAAATGAGGTTGACAAGGTAACCGTCACCCCTACAGACAATTGTTAGCCCAGCGTACAATCCAGCTTCTGCAAAATACAACCTTGATAGCCCTTGTTTTGGGAGCATATTTTTCCACAGCTCAAGAAGAATCCTCACACTTTCATATGCACCCGCAAGGATGGCCGCTTACAAAATACAGAGTCACCACTATTATCCATATTCAGGTTTCCCCATCTACTTACGTGTATCAAACCTCGACCAAATTCGTTAGTATCATCCGGGGAAAACGCCCATCCCTCTCTAATACGCCGTTGTAAAATTAAGGGCATCTTGACCATGTCCCAGTAGATTTCCTTCCAGCCGATGATACTTGGGGTACGTAGTGAACAGGTCAAAACCGGCTGTGCACCTTGATACCCTCCAAATGGGACTACTCCTAGCCAGAGCCACCTCGGAGGCCGGTACTCAAACTCTGGCCCCATGCTCAGCCCGCATTGTAGTTCGCAAGCCCTATCAACAGTTTGATTCCTCACATGCCATGAGCCCAACACTGCTGACATCCACGGGTAGCTGTCGTCTTCTCGCAGATTTCTGTGGCAGTGGCATTGGCAATCTTGTCCGCATCTGCGCGTTCCCAAAGGCTGAATCGTCGACAAGCTCACGTAGCTTTCCTCCTGGATGGATATCGCGCAACCACCACTCTCCTCTGCTAGCGAAAGACTCAGAAACTCGCTCAGTTGTAGTGACTCTGTCGTGGACGGGGTGGGGGCCTCGCTGGTCTCCGAGCATGAGTCGCCTTCTGGCTTGATTTCTTCCACCTGCCTCTCGACAGGATCAAGGGCTGGAGCCTGAACGGGGCCAGGAAGCAGACCTTTGGGTAGCCCCGTTGGTATTTGTTGAGTATTTTCCACGTAGTAGACCGTATGCTGTTTGATCGAGTGAAGAATCCTAGTCCATTGTCAGTTTTGAAGTCAAAGCAAACAAGCCTTCCGGTCACAGACACTTCTTGTTGTGTTCCGATTCTATCGACCGAGGATGAGGTCCTCAAAGTGATCGCCAAGTGCAGGTTGAGCTTTGTGTTCTGAGCTTTCCGCGCAAGCTCCTCGATCTTCTTGCTCTCTGTGGGCCATTGCATCTTCCTCGCTATTCGCTCGTGCCACTTGCGCTCATTCGAGTACTTGGACACTATCAGATTGAGCGCTTCCAGGATCCCCTCGAGCTCCTGGACTGCAAGCGAAACCATCGGGTGTTCCTGCGTCGTTCCTAGAGGGGGTTGTGGGCGTGAAGGAAGGCCTGTCAATCGCATAGCCTCGAGGATGAATCCATCAGTCGTAACGATCTATCACCGTGTTAGCCCTGTCGCTAAACAGATGGAAGTGGATGCTACCCACCTCCTTCTTGAGGTCGTCGCATTGCTGCCGAATCTGGCGGATCTCTCGCAGCAGGTTGACAGCCTTGATAGTCCCTTTTACGGCTTGCGCGAGCGCGATGGAACTCGCCACGGCTCCGAGAATCTCGAGCCCCGACATTTTGTCAAGTATCAGTCGATCGGGTTGTCTCCTTGATCATGGCGAGGTGACCAAGAGGTGTAAGAAGGAGAAATCGGGCGGGGTTGATCAATTTGCCCGAGATGTCGACCCAGAGCCTCGTCAGGCTGTGCTGATACGCCTTGGTGGCATGAAAGCCTCACTATGCAGAAGCAACCAATCAATAGCTGATCTCACAAAAGTGCCTGGTCCTGAAATGCAGTCGAACCAACACAGCCACGGACTGCGAGTTGCTGCGGACAGCACAGCCTGATAAAAAGATAATACACTGCAAAGTGATTAGCATATCCGCCCCTAATGTTATCTATAAAGGTATTATAAAAAAAATAAAAGAATAAATAAAAGAGATCTAAAGTATTGGTTCTTACTAGGATATTTTTATAATTTTAGAGTACTCTACATGGGCAAGTATTGTCATAAAGCAGAAAGAGGCCTTTGAGAACAGTCAGAGCCAGATTTTGCGTGTTTGGTGTCTCATATATTTCTTGACCCTCGTACCACTGTAAAATTCTTGGAATTGCGCGGAAGGGCACAGTTGGGGTGTGGGCAGGCCTTCTCCAGATCAGGCTGAGCGTGTGCCGGTGTTGGTCAGTCTGCCAGCGACTGACGCATACCTGTGTTCATCTAGTGGGAGATCTTGTGTTGGAGTTTGTCAATTCATTGCCGGGTAATAATATCGCATTAAAAAGGGGTTTGTCTTTCATCGTATATCAGGTGTTGTTCACCAGTGTTCCGTCAAGCTACTTGTTGCATACCGAGAAATGGGAGCGACTATTCGACACATGCTAATGAAACACCATAGCATAAGAATTGGGTATATGGTTAAATAGTGCCATCATCTTGCAAGAAAAGGAGAGATGCTAGTCGATAGGGGCTCAGGTTGAAGAGCTACGATGGATGTTCCTGCATGTGACTTGCCTGGAGTCAAGACTAATAGCTATTAGTTACATAAATAGCCATACGTGTATACGACTAGATCTCTGGGGTTTTATTAACTCTATGGTGAATTTACAATGTCAAGGTTGGGTTGATCGGTTGAAGCGATGGGTATTACTAGAGTCTATCACTGACATTATACTTGACCTCTGCTTGACCTCCTAACAGCAGATTACGCAACTAGAAATGAAAGCAGAATATAGATCAAGATGTAATATACAAGCTCTAAATACATTCTAGCCAACGCAACCGCAACATGAATGGATTTTGGCGAAAGGGCATTGTGCATCAATCAAGACCGCCTACCCTGGAATCGGCTAAGATATCCGATGTAGGACGGAAATGTATTGAATCAAGGCGTGCTCCCTTGCTTATCTTCTCGGCCGGGAACTTATCTCATGCCATCCGAGTACCCGGTTGTCGTCGAGTCTAGCTATCATAGTCTTCACCTTCCCTTCATACCGAGACATGAGTGACGCCATCAAACCTTCTCAATTACACCGACAATTGAGTGCCGTCAAGCTAAACAGTTCACGATCTAGCCGTAGTCCAATGCGCGTGCTCATTGTTTCAGCCAGCCTCGCCCGGAAACGTTCAAGCCAACCCAACAGACGAATCATTTAGTTACAGTCGAGAGGCTACAAGCTGCAAGCGATCTGCGTTAGCCCAAAAGCCACAGCTCCGCGGCTAGCACCTACACGGCTTCTAGAAAACCCTCCCCTTTGAGAATGGCAGTCCGTGTTCTGAAACGAAGCGAGGAAGTCTAATCGACGAGAATGGGCTAGGTTACCGGCTCTGCGGTCAAAATGTTCTACGATGTAACGAAGGCGACATGGAACTGGACGGATCGTCGGGGGGCAACTCTGTTTCTGGCCATGGCTGAAACGACCGGAGAAAGCCATGTCCTGAATCAGTTCCTTCAGAAGCCCAGAGGGGAAGGCTGGCATGTGGCTTTTGGGTCGAGTGTTTTGAGCAAGGTGTCTAAGGCACCATGATGCCAGAGGCTGAGTCGTAGAGACCCAGTGCAACCTCGGTATGGCATCATGTAACAAGGCGTCCGGTAAATGGGCGAGGACGTCTCTAGGGATACACGCGCACAGATAACGAATGGGCTGTGGCAGGTCATGGCAGCAAGGATTGTCTGATGGCAGGCTACGCATGCGTGCCAGTGGCACACAAGGCCCCGAAACGTGGAAAAACGTGGTAGTCGAGCAGGGGGATTGCTGTTGCCTTGAGACCCTGAAGACAATAATTGACTCGCCTTTTTGACCAAGTTAACCTTGCTCTCCGTCAGATCATGCCTCAAGCTTCCTTGATCAAATCCCCCTTGGGCCAGGCTTGGCAGCCCTTTGGATCTGCCTGCCATCCATGGGGAGAAGATGGAGCCCCAGAGCCCAAAGGTGCAAGAGTCATGCAAGACAAGGTCGACCACAGTCCGGGGGACGGCGTGGACTCGGCGGTCGTGCCCAGGGCAGGCCTAGCGAAACCTAACCGACGCTACCACATGGGACTGTTGGGCAGAACGGGAGAGGGTTTTTGTCAGAGGCAGAGCTGGTTATTGTAATGAGAGGGACGGCGGGTATGGCGGGTGGTGAGCCGGTGACAGGGGCTTGATAAGACATGGGAACGTTGGTGGGAGAGATAAATTATTGGGCTTTTGGGATGTAACCTATGAAAGCAACCCGGATTCATCTCGACTTTTGAGGCTTTTCACCTTGATGATGCAAGCTAGTTCACCGTGATGATCGCAATGGCGCCCGACTCGAATGCAAGATTGATGAGTGGCTCCAAGTCAATCACCAACGCCAAGACGGGGGCTTGGCGGGCAATGGAGAATATCAGCATGTCATCTTTCGGGCAGTCGGGTATCCCACAGTCCGATGAAGACTGTAGAAAGCCATTCCTCAGCATCCCCTAATCTCTCTCTGGTATCCCCTAGAGGCTCCGCTTGAAAGGAACCATGCTGGGATGGGGGATGCTCGCTGAGGGGACCCGATGAGGCCCCAAAACGGCCTGGGTCCGCCGGGGGAAGACGATCCGGGCCGATGCTCTCAAGGGTTGAAGCCAGCCGCGGTCCCAAGCGTTTTGTTCCATTGTCAGCGAAAGAAGGTTCTTTTGCTTCTGTTTGGCGTGGTGGGTACGCAATCAAGGACGCATCGACGATGTATGACTGTGTACGGGATATGTATTGTACATGCTGTGTATAGATGTCTCATATCTATGCTAGAGAGCATGTACGATGTATGCGCTCAACTATGTGTGCTCTCGTGTGTGTTCGTGTGTGTTCGTGTATGTCGTCTATTCTTTCCTCGTACATAAACCAGTCCAACCAATCTAGTATAGACGACACCAATGCTCGTGCGTGCGGGTGAGGCGCGATGGCGGGTGGATGATGGACGATGCACAACATTGAAAGACGGCTCCCAGCACAGACTCTTAGCAGAGGCGCTATTATGTGAGGACGGGCCAGATTCAGCAGAAGCCTGATGGAAGAGCAAGCCGTTGGTCAAGGACGAAGGGGCAAGAGACCAGCGCGGTTTTACCCCTGACTTGTTTAGTCCCGGATGATTCTACTGGGCAACTAGGTTATTTCACTAGTTAGCGCCCTCTGGGACAGGAATCATATCAGGCAGGCCGACCGTAAGCTATTTACAAGAAGCGACGGTAGACCCACGATTGTCGCTCCGGCGGTCGACCTGGCGGGTCGGTGCCAAGTTGATCAGCGACGGGACAAGGCTATGCAAAGAAGAGGACCCTGGGTAAGAGTAGATCGACGACGAGTCGATCAGGCTGTGCTGTACGGATACCCGTGTACTGTACACAGAGACAGAGTAATCTTGTAGACCCTCCGAGGCTCGGATCTAGCCCCGGATCAGGGCCATGCGAGATGCCAGGGGGATTATGTGACAAGTGTGACGGTGCCTGGACGGCTTGCATAGCATCGTGCAGACAGTACAAGTACCGTAGCAGTCGGGCTGACAAGAGTTTGGCCCAAGGCTGACAAGGGTCGGTTGAATTGTGTCGCATACGGAGAGATGGATATCCGGTACATTGTGAGCACTGTGAGCCCGTGAGCACAACTCGACATGATAACCCTGACGTTCCGAGTCAGCATCAAGTCATGGGCCATTGCTCTCAGCAACTATCCTCACCTCTTCCCGGTCGGCACTGTCTGACTGCCACGTGCGATTCCGTCTCCATCCCATGTATCTCGAGATTGAAGTGGGCCCCTTGGCTGGGACCGGCGAGAAGGGAAGAAGCAAAGAAAGGGTTGATTGCTGGCAGAAATGGCGACGCAAACAATTGACGTGTCGTTTTACTGTCGAATTCACTCTAACTGTCACATTGTGAATACTAAATGATGTGAATATCGTATTGTGCGCTCTTTCCGGTTTGGGCGGATGAGAATTCTGCTTCGGGCGGCTCCTTCCTCTGCGCCGCTCTTTCCCTCCCAGAATCGGCTCATGCCCTCACTTACACATTGTCTAGATTCTAGCTTCATTGCTTTTTCTCCATCATTTTTCCTTTTTCACAGTCTTTTTGTTTTACGCCCTTTTTCCCCTTTCCGCTTGGTCTACCTAATCATTTCTTTTGCAGCCCATTTTTCCTTCCTTTTTCGCTGTTGATTCCGTCTCCCCTTGAACGGCTGGGGACCCGTCCGGTCTCCTTTCAGGCCCCCAAGCCCCCAAGCCCTTCCAAGGGTCGCTTGGTTGATTGCTCTCTTCTCGCTTGCCCCCAGCGACGACGACGACTCTTTTTGCCATACGATATCCATTGTGGAGTTGACCTCGTCCGACCGAATGCGCGAGAGTGGACTTTGAAGAACTGTCTCGTTCTCTTTCTTGCCGTGTCTTGCTTCTTCGTCTCGCTTCCCGCCGATCCCTACGCGGCACCGCAGCGGCAGTCTACGAATAGCGTTGCAGTCGACTCCCGCTTGTCTTCCCATTGGGGTCCTCTCTCGGCGTGTTAGCATCTGCTGCTTGGCTGGTCCGTCCCCCGCTAATAACCCAGGCGCCTCGGTCTATGCTTCTTTGTGCAATGTACCATGAGCTTAGCAGCTTGTCATGAGCATTCATGACTCGCCGCTTCATTTCCCTCTCCGCGGGAGGAAACCATCTCCAATAGTCGGTCGCTTGCTGAACAAGGCTGTCGACCAAATTGCTTGCTTCATTTTGTCGACCCGCTTGATAGCTGGACAGTCAGTGCCTTGGTGCTCAAGCATTCATAAGTCGAGCTTCACAACTACAAGATCCCTGACGATACTGTACCTATCGTCCATTGCGTCCCGTACTGAGCTCCCGTCCAACGGACCAACCAACAGCTCGGGAACCTTGCAACTGTTGTGGCTCAGGACCACCCGTCAAAAGCACGGAACAAAAACAGAAGCGGAAGGCCAAGAAACTGCAGCACGCCAGCAACGCCCCTTTGACTCGCGAGCCCCATCCTTCAGCACCACTGGACAAGCTCACCAACCGTCGAGTCGAGCACGACGCACGCACAGAGCTTCTTCGCTGCAGCAGCAACCAGCCGCAGGGACTAAGCGTGCCCTGTAGCGGCCAGCAGCGGCCAGCAGCGCGTCAGCCATCCCCCAGCACCCCTGCGAATCCCTGCTCCCTGGGCGTGATCGTCGACGGACCACGCGCCTTTCACGCCTTCAGGGGCCCTAAACGACGCTCGGGCGCCTCCCAAGTCTCATAGCCCTTCGCCTGGACCGCTGTTGGGCCTAGCTTCAACCCCCAACCCCCGCAGAGGAGTCGAGGGTCCCCCCTGACGCCTCTTTTTGCTCGCCCTCGACCTGTCGACGTCGCGACTCTGGACGGGGTGGATACGCCTCACGCTCTGCTCATCTGCTCCGAAATCCCAAGTCCCCAGGCCTGGGCCCTAGTCAGTCAGTTCACCTCAGTTGCTTGTTCCTTGGGTGTGGTCCGTCCTGGGTCCCTCAAAAGCGCCGCGCCCCGTCTTTTGACCCCCATCCCTTCTTTCTTTACTGTCCTGTCTGTTGATTCTGCTTTTGCCTGAGGCGAGCCTGACAGTAGACTTTCGACAGCAGACCCAATCCTCCCTTGCTGTCGCCGGCACGAGGACAACGCCCGCGCATCCCGCGCAGACAGCTCGTCGAATCGCTGCCTTGTTCGTCCTGACCTCGACGCACGACGCTCGTCCCTCGCTCGCCCCGTTCCCGTCTCGCTCACGGACCCTTCCCCTCCAGTCTTGTCTAGACGCCCCACCTCCTGAAGACCTTCGTCTCGTCTTATCAGCCCAGACCAAAAACCGCAGACGCCAGATTCGATTCTACACTTGAAATTGTAACCGATTCGATCAACGCCCGCCAAAATGGGCCTCTTTTCGCGCAAGGACAAGACGCCCAAGGGCGAACAACCCATCAACACGTCCAAGTCCAATGTCAGCGTCAACTCGCACTCTTCGAGCCTGAGATCTCCTCCTGGAGTCTCTCGCAACCCCCTCAATCGAACTTCTGCTGCCAGCACCTCTCCCGCCACTCCCATGAGCCCAATGTCACCCATTAAGCTTCCCAAGATCGACCTTCCCCGACCCCCGGACCCTCAGCTCGACCCTGCTGGTTACCTTCGAAGTCTCGGCGCAGTGAGAGAGCGAAGCAAGATTGTCACAGACAAGGCGCTGCGGAATGACCTGAAGCATTTCGATGTTGACATGGGAAAGTTCCCTGATGTGGTTACGTTTGTTACTGGAATTATCAAGGTACGTGGGATAAATGGTTTGCGCGAAAGCATCTAACAGCTCTTAGCGAGACTACGAGGCCCCTTTTACTAGCATTCCCAGCCATGGTCGATACCAGCACTTTTGTGTAGGCGGTCGCGACCGCATTGCCCAGCTTTTGTCTACTTGGCCCGATAATGTCGACAACACAGAGCGCTGCCGTCGTCTGATTGATCTTTTCCTCATTAGTGTGCTGCTCGACGCTGGTGCTGGCACCCAATGGAGCTACAAGAGCAACGAGAATGGCCGCATGTACAGGAGGTCAGAGGGTATCGCAGTGGCCAGTTTGGAAATGTTCAAGACTGTAAGTAATCGGCCGATGCGGCTTATACACGCAATTGCTGACAGTTTAGGGACTATTCTCTGGAAACCCCAACAACAAGTTCCAGGTCGACAAGGATGGTCTGAAGGCTCTGACTGTCGAGAAGCTGGCTGCTGGTCTCCAGTCAAGGCCGGGCAACGAAATTGCTGGTGTCGAGGGCCGCGCTGATCTTCTTGTCCGTCTGGGTGAGGCCATGGCCGCCAAGGACGACTTCTTTGGCTTCGATGGTCGTCCTGGAAGCATAGTCGACCATCTCCTTGGCCACCCCTCAACACAAGCATCCTCGATGCTCATTGTTCCCCTCCCAGTTCTCTGGAACGTCCTCATGACTGGCCTCGCCCCTATCTGGCCCACGAACCGAACCGCCATCAATGGCGTCTCTCTCGGCGATGCCTGGCCTTGTCAGTCTATGCCTCAGCCGGGCAACTCCCCCAAGGTCTCGGCTTTCCCCAACAGCTCCAACGCCGCTGCTTGGGAGTCTATCCTTCCTTTCCACAAGCTCACTCAGTGGCTCACCTACTCGCTCATGCAGCCCATGCAGCAGCTGCTGAAAATGCACTTTGCCGGCACTGAGCTCCTGACTGGTCTCCCTGAGTACCGCAATGGTGGTCTCTTTGTTGACATGGGTGTCCTTAACCTGAAGAAGGACGATCTTGAGAGAGGTCTGGAGAACTACAACGACTGGGTACGACGGACAGGTGCCAAGGGCGTCGAAGTTGCCCCCATGTTTGAGCCTAGCGACGATATTATTGTTGAGTGGAGAGGTGTCACGGTTGGCTTCCTCGACATGCTGTGCACGGAAGTGAACAAAGCACTCAAGCATGAGCTGGGCGGAAACGAAATGACTCTGGCACAGCTGCTGGAAGCCGGTAGCTGGAGGGTAAGTTGCCTGATACTATACTCAAGACAAAGCTAACAACTGTCAGGGTGGTCGTGAAATTGCCGAGATCAACAGGCCCAACACCAAGGAACCACCAATTTTGATCGACAGTGACGGAACCGTATTCTAGGCTTTGCCCTTCTTGAATGTATTACTGAACAATGATGGAACGTGAGGACTGGGTATAGAGGAGCGGATGGTGGAGCTTCAACGGCTCTCGTGGGAGAGCATCAGCATTATTTCCAAGTATCCATATTATCCTGAGAGGCCAACAAGGCAGGGGTTTATTACAGTGGCAAAACAAGCTGCGGGCGGAAAAGGACCAGGCAGGTTGCCTAGTTTATAATCAAGACGTACAAGACGTTCAAAAGGAGGCGGCGTTTTTAATTGAGTATCCGCTTCTTGCCAGGCTGAGTCTTGATGGTTTTCTATTATGTTGATAGACGCAGTTCTCTTCCACGCCGAAGAGGAGATGCCACCCAATGCAGTCCATTGTATCATCCCTCATGTACTCCCCATGCTTATTGTACAGTTTCCATACACCCGTCGCTATATTTACATGTCATACACATCTGAGATTTGTACTTTACTGCTTGTACTTTTTCTCAAACTCGTCACGCTCAAGCTTTCGTCGCAGATCCTCGAGCTTTTGCATCTGCTCCCGACGCTTCTTCTCTGCCCGCTCCTGCTCAGTACCAGCGTACTGGCCAGTGTAGTTGTTGACCTGATCAGACAGGCCCTTCTTCATATCGTTGAGGTTGTCGGTAAGACGCTCTCGGAGGCCAGAGACACCTGAGGACTGCGTGACGCGAGGGGGCTCGTACTTGGGCTTGTCGACCTCAAGGATAGGAAGACCGAGAGCGACTCGGACGGTCTCGTTGTTGAGGATGACGGCGGTGAGGAGAGTGGCGGAACCGGTCGACACCATCATGAGGTTGACGCCGGCCGAGAGGAAGGTTGTGCCGATGAAGCCGACGGTGCCAAACACCCACATCATCTTTTTCATCATGGCCTTTTGCGAGGCGGGGGTGTACTTGCCGTTGACCTGGGGGTGTCAGTTCAAGATTCAACGAGAAGTAACTGAAGTGAGAACTTACAACCATGGCACCGAATAGCAGACTGGTACCCAGAGCTGGGAGGAGGAAATAGGGATCAGAGGCTGTGAGGTCGGGGAACCAGAGGAAACCAGCGTTCTCCAAAGACGGAACGGGAATGTGAACCATGCCGCTGATGATTCGGAACAGACCGAAACTGAAGGGGATCTGCAGAAAAGACCACAGCATGCCCGAGTTGTGGGCGCCGTACTGCTCTCGAACCATCTTGTTGAGGAACTGACCCTTTTGCAGCATCTCCCGGTCGCCAGACTGGTATCCCTTCTTGACGAGATCCATGGCTTCTTGGCCTCGGGGATCCTTGCGCATCTGCTGCATGGCAGCGTTGAACCGCAGACTGCGAACCTGAGGGTAGAACATGACCACGCGCAGGAGGAGGGCCGTCGCGATGATGCTGCCGCCCCAGCCAAGACCAGAGTATACGTGGACATGCTCGAGAGCCCACTGCATGACGGAAGTAGGACCCCAGCCGTAGTCGAGACCGATCTCATGCAGGAAACCAAGTCCTTCGGGCATGTTGAGGATGTTGGGGCTCGCGAGGTTGGCGATGGCCTCGAGGTCGAGGTCCGTAGGGACGACGGGGGTTTCGGCGGCCTTTGTCACGTCCGCGACGGCCTCGGCGGGGATACCGGCAGCATCGTTGACAGTGGTGGAAGTGGCCTCTATCGTTTCTGAGGGAGCGACGGCGGGCTCGGGGGTTGCGGCGGCCTCAACGGCTGGTTCTTCGGGCTTCTTCTTTCCAAACGGCCAGAGGGAGAATGTCCTCGTTGTGGAAATTCCACCCAGAACCACAGGCGCGGCGACGCTCTTGACTCCAATCCTCGAGGGTGTAAGAGAAGCGCGAGGATTCCTCAGCGCCGTACCGAATTGCCGTGCATCTCCGAATTTTCGAGAAAGCGTCCTCTAACCACCCGTTAGCACATAACAAGCCATTGACACCTAGAAATCGAGAATTTCCGCACAGATTGACTGGGTAGTCGCCTCTGGAAGGCGCCCAAGGGCAGGGAGCGCACAATTCCTCGGCTGGGGAGCATCGTGGGCTGGGTTCGTGGGGTAGGATGAGGTTGAGCGCGGGAATGGGTCTTGGAATTTTTGGAGGTTTTTCGCTCCGGGGGTTTGGTCGGCGGGTAAATGTCGGGACCGGTGGTCCGCGCCGGCGTCGGTCTCGGGATGTGGTCATCCGACATGAGCTTGTGACGGCTTCATTGAGTGTATGAGTAGAAGCTCAATATTGATGATGGTTTTCACTGTAGTGGCTACAGTATCTTCAGAAGCTGCCATGAGCCGTGGTATTTACATCTTGAGCCGCCTGTTTCCGCAACATGATCGCCGTGCTCCATGCCCGTCCGTCTATGTAGTCTCAAATTACGCAAAATGCCAATGCATTCATCCATCATTCGTGTAGAATGTGGAAATTCCCGTGAGTTATGATTGTTTTGGGTCCGTTGATAATCCCCTCACTCCAAGCTCGCAATGTCGTTCAGTGAAGGACGAGGGTTGTATGACCTTTCTCGAACCTCGATACCGGGTCCGATGGGGTGAGCTCTTCGTCGGGATAGAGGAAAGACCTGAGCTGTTAGTGACCATGCTGAACCTAGAGCGCATATGAGGGCTCACCTTGGTACCTCCCCATCCCAGTCTAAACGCAGCCTCATGCGCAAACAGCTCTCCAAATCCAAGCATCATGCCGTTGATGAATGGTAGCAGCAGGTTGATGGCGGCTCCTCGTACCAGCGACCATACTGTAGGGGGCTTGTACAGAATAACTGGCGAATTTGATGAGGGCGGCGAAGAGAGCTCATCTCCGGCAGAGTATAGTTCGCTATCGGAGGGCACCGTGACGCCGGACTCGGCGAGGTGGTTGTGAGGGTCATCGGACATGGCGGGGATGATATAAGTTGCGATCGCGGGAAGTTGAACACCGAGAATATCGTCAGAACTTCAAAACTCGAGCTTCTGACGGATCGCAGGCAGAGGTTGTCAAGCTAGCCAACTGCTAACGCCGAGGATGGTGTTGACGATCCCAACAGCTTCCCCGGCCTTACGTAAGGTGACCGGGGTCGGTGGATCGCTGTTCCGGTGGGGTCAAGGTGGGGTATCAGCCACCACCGCCACCGCCGCTATTGAGCTTGCCCGCTTAGCCACATGGAGCTTGGTGACGAGGCGGCAAGCTGCCTGCTTCCTTCATCTTCCAAGCATCTCGCAAACAACTTTTGTCATTGTCCTTCTAGCTTTGTTCCGATCTGAGTGAATTCCTGTGGCTTTGGGATTTATTCGTTGAACGACCGCTGTCTGTGACACTCTTCCTCCAGATACCCCGCCTCAACCAAGATGGCAGACCACGAGAGCCAGATCGTGGACTTTGTCGGCCTGACCGGCGGAAGCACAGAAGAGGTTGGTGTCTGTGACCCAGAGAATGATGAGATACTAACTTTCCCAGGCCAAGCAGTATCTTGAAGCTCACAACTGGGACATTGCCGAAGCCAGCAACGCCTGGTTCCGTGACGCCGAAGACGATGCCAATGACACAGTTCCCGACAACTACACCGGACCACGAACTCTTGACGGTCGACCAGCTCCTCAGGCTGGCAGCAGTAGCCAGGCGCGCAAGCCTGTGTCGCAGCAGAAGAAGAAGGGCATCGCGACACTGGGATCGCTTGGGGGTGGATCGCACCAGCATGATGATGACGATGATGACGATGATATTGACGATGAAGACGACGATGGACGCGGTAACCTGTTTGCTGGAGGCGAGAAGTCGGGTCTGGCTGTTCAGGATCCCAAGCAGGAAGGGGGTCCCAAAAAGATTATCAGCGACATTCTCGCCAAGGCCAGAGCGTAAGTCGAGTGTCCTTGACCTGAACACGACTGACAAGAGTAGCAACGCCTCTCGCCCAGACACTGAAAATGAGGCCGGTCCCTCCCAGACCTCTCACTTCCGGGGCACTGGAATGACGCTTGGTGGTGACGGAGTCGAAAGTCGAAGCATCCCCGACCCTCTTGTACCAGCGCGACCTTCCAACGCACAGCCCCAGGAACGAGTCCTTCACATCTGGCAGGATGGATTCAGCATCGACGATGGAGAGCTCCGTCGTTTCGACGATCCTGCTAATCAGGTTGACCTGCAGATGATTCGCTCTGGTCGAGCACCTCTCCACCTTATGAACGTCCAGCACGACCAACCCGTCGATGTCAAGCTTCACCAGCATGACACGCCATACCAGCCTCAGCCTAAGCAGTACAAGCCTTTTGGCGGCTCTGGACGACGACTGGGAGCTGTTGTGCCTGGTGCTGGTGAAGAGACTACCCCTCCCCCTGCGCCTGCACCTGCGGCCACTTCCTCTACCAACACTGGCCCTACTATTGATGAATCTCAACCAACCGTCATGATCCGCATTCAGATGCCTGATGGCACTCGTCTGCCTGCCCGATTCAACACCACCAACACCGTCGACGACGTCTATGGCTTTGTCCAGGGAGCTTCGCCAGAAACTCGAACTCGATCATGGGTGCTGGCTACGACCTTTCCCAACAAGGACCACACTGACCGCAGCCTCGTCCTTGGAGAGATGCCAGAATTCAAAAAGGGCGGAACCGCTGTGGTCAAGTGGGCTTAGGCATAATTGGGATGGCGTTGGGGTTATGACTGAGATTTACGGCTACTCCAGTTCACCTGGCATCGACTTAGACAGACCAATAGAGAATGGCAATTGCATTACGCCTTTACGTGACAAACCCAGTCTAGCAAGTGAATCCTGAACCCAACGCCCTCACCGTCATGACAGTGGTATCTAAACGCCAACGCCAAAGAATGTGATTCATAAGTCATCAAGCAGCAGCAGTGATTGCGTTGGAAGCTGCCTGAGTGATTGGACCATCCAGAAACTTGAAATGCTCAATGGCAATCTGACAGTTGAGCATGGCAGCGTTGAACCGGGCCTCTCCTGGTGGAAGCACAACCATGAGGTACGTGTTTGTCGTGAACTTGAGGATGAAGAGACTGAATCTGGGACCGGCCTTGTGCTCCATTCTGATGAATTGCTCGGCGTTGCGGGGTGTCCCTGTGAATCGGGAGATGCTCTGCTTGAAGTGCTTCATGATGTTGGACATGCGCTCTAGGCGGTCTTCGGTAGGGTTTCGTTGGCCTTCAGGGGATGTCCAGGATGATACGGCGAGGAAGGAAGTGCGCTCGAACAAGAGGAGCTCTTCGGCTTCGATTGCGAGTCCGAGGTTGGCGAGATTGCGCTCGATGACGGCGAGGTTCGGCACGAGATCGTGAATGATGGACGCCCAGGCCTTGTATAAGCTCTGGTCCCAGATGGACGTTGCAAATGGCGTGAGCTCGACCGAAGTTGGAGCGATTCCGACTGAGTTGGCGTACTCAAACGTTTTCTGCCGAACAACGCGGATGCGCTCGTCGTAGACTGACTCTCGAGCCGACGGTACCACGAGATCCATCTTGTGTATGAGGATGTATATCTTTGCGGCGGGCGAATACTGCAGCAGGGCCGAGAGGATGGACACGTATGTGGCTAGGTCGCGGTCGACGTCGCGCGACTCGATGTCAAAGACGTAGATGAGGACGCCGACGTTGGAAAAGACGTGGACGCGCTGCTGCGAGAGGTAGTTTTCCATAAACGCCTCCTGGCCGCCGCAGTCCCAGAGGTTGAGGGTTAGGTTTCCGAGGAACTTGACGTGCGAGAGGTCTATATCGATGGTTGCGCCGCTGAAAACAGTTAGAGGGGGTATAGAGTAGAAGAGGGGGACTCACAGCCGGCGTGTGTCTCGGGCAATGTAGTTGCTAAAGATGATGCTCCTCATGCTCGACTTTCCCGAGCCCGACTTTCCCATTAGGAGGACCTTCTTCTTCTTTGGCTTCTTGACCTCTCCGAGGATCTCTGGGGCTGGCTGGGTAGCCACCTCCGAGAGGGGGTTCTCGATGTATGAGGCCATGGCTTTGGTTGTCTCGTGAGTTTTGGTGATGGTGTTGAAGGAGGGGGAGATACAGGAGCTTGGGAAGGAAGGGTAGCCTGTGGCGCGTGGGGCTTAGCGCGTGGCTGGGTCCACCCCCGGGATCGGAAGAGCTTGGCTGTGGATGGGTATCAAGGGAAACAATACTGTTTGGGGATTGTTTGAAGAGTTCTGACTCTGAATAGCACGAGGTTAAAGGGGTATTGATCAAATCAGGCAGATCATGAATACCTGTGTCTTGGTATTGTCATGATCAAGGTCTCACCTTATGTAAGCCACGCCTTGACTCAACGCCTCGTGGCAGGTTGAAACACAATGACTTTTCTCTTTCATCTCCATTATTGTTACGGAACATCTCTTGCGCACATCTCGGCAAACCGTTCTGTAATTCTTGCCTTTGCGTTCTTGATACTGGCTCATATCGACCCATGACATACCCACCCGCACCTTGGCGCCAGTGACATCTAGGCCCAACCCTAGCTCACAAACTCTGCCCACTCGAATATACCTCATTTGCGGCCCCAATATGCAACAATAACCGGGCGAATGGTTTAGTGGTATAATACTCCCTTAGCATAATTCGTCCGAATCATCTGGGAGTGGTCCAGGGTTCGATTCCCTGTTCGTCCATCAGAGGTGGTTTGATTCCACCAGTTATCCTTCTCTTTTGCTTTTTTGCCCTTTGTTACGTTGAGTCAGGACATGACTCTTGCTGTTGACATCAAATGCATCCTTTTTGCTGCTCATATTGATCATGAAGATGTCTCTCGTGTGTTCCAGTGCTGTCGACAGAATGAGTGATAAGTGTCGGCCATCATGCTATCAAGTGACGGATTAACTGATGAGCAACGCAAACCTACTGTGAGTGTCTGCTTGTTGGATCATTGGGCATGTTGAGAATGGGTATAAAGCCCGGTCTTCAAGGCCAGCTCCAGGATGGAGGCGGTCTCATACCATGGAGAATTCGCAACCTCACCAACTGAACACCGTTTTGACATCCATCGCCATGCGCATTACCACTCTGGCCTCTGGCCTATCCCTCTTGGTGGCTAGCATTTCTGGCCACATGCAAATGTTCAATCCCCCTCCCTTGAAGTCCGAGTTCAATCCACACACCAACGGCCGCAAAATTGACTACAGCATGACCAACCCTCTCCGCAAGGATGGCTCCGATTTCCCCTGCAAGGGATACCATCTTCAGCTTTCTACATCCTTGGGAGAACCAGTGGTAAAGATGCAGGGCGGCAAGTCATACAGGATGAGCTTCACTGGCGGGGCTTCTCAAGGAGGTGGTTCATGTCAGGTTTTGTTGTCTGTTGACGGGGGAAGCACCTTTTACGTCCTTCACAGTTACATCGGTAACTGCCCTGCCACTTCTGGCAACAACACTCTCCCCTTCCGAGTCCCCGCCGATGTTCCCTTTGTTGAACGAGCGCTCTTTGCGTGGACGTGGTTCAACAAGCAGGGCAGCCGCGAGATGTACATGAACTGCGCCTCGGTGACGACTCTGCACGGCGGAGCAGACAAGATTGGCTTCTTCGACCGACCGCGCATGTTTGTGGCGAATATCGGAAACGGGTGTACGACGGAGGATTCGGAGGATGTGAGGTTTCCGGATCCCGGGCCTGAGTTGACCATCGAGAATCTAGCGGCCGCGCCGCCGATCGGCTTGTGTGACCCTTCGAAGATAAGAGCGCCGGAGAGGAAGGAGAAGAGTTGTTCTGGGCCGGCGAATAGGACGAGGGGGAAGACGGGGGAGTCTTCTGCTACTCCTATTCCGGGGACTTTCATCATCGGGGAGGTGGATTGATTCCTTGTGCTCAGCGTTTGTTCGAGTGTGATTTGTTAGTTGGTTCGAGAGAGTGTAAGGATGGGTATCATACCGAGTCCCTCATGACAGATAGATGCCAGACAGTACCAATAGTCCAAGCGAGCTACCTCAAGGAATCGGGTACAGCAACAGGGTCATGCCTACTCGTGGTGAAAGCAACACAGACTATAATCATGGGCCAACATCTGACCTATAACGAACACAAACATGTCTTCTTCTTCAGGTTGGGCCTTCAGTCGCCTGCGATGGCTGCTCTGGGGCTCTTGCAATCCTGAGTACTACCGCTGCTTATCCTGCTCCTTTTTACGGCGCTGGCCCAAAATCTGGGCAAATGCCTCGCAATTTGCCTCCTTAGTGTCTTCCTCAGGTCGCTCCTAGGAGTTTCATTATTGGAAGGGTGAATTGATTCCTCGTGCCTCAGCACGCGTCCGACTGTGACATGTTAGTCAACTGAAAGACACTAGAAAGACGGGTCTCATACCCGTCGTGATCGGCGTAATGGTCGCTGGCTACTTGTCCCTCAAGGGGTTTCGGTGGCCGACGGACAGCCTTAAGGCTTCCTTTGACACCTATGACAGCGTCCCTGGTGGAGCGAAGGGCATCCTTGGCGGTGTTGCCTTCTCGAATGACCCGAAGTAACGTCTTAGCTCGTCCAGCTCGTTGGTAGCAATGGCATAGGTCTCTTCGTACCCCTCCAAGGGAGGATCCATGTTGATGCGTCAGCGAGTATCGCACCGGTTGCTCGTGAGGTTCAGGTTAGAATGATCTCCTAAAACTATGCGAGCAAGTTAGCCATGGTACGAATCCTCGCCTTTTGCTCACCCACCGCCAAGCGGCGCAAGCAACGAGGCAACAAGGTAAATCAAGCAGTCGCCGAGCTCTGGGTTGACTTGTTGGCCATGATGGAGTCCCATTTGGGGATCTCCTTTCTCCCAGTCAGTGCAAGGCAAATCAGCTTCCATGTATGTATGTGTCCGTTTGTGCGAATGCCCTTAGGCAAGTGAAGAACACTGAACTCATCGCCACCCACGGTGCTCGTGAAGGCAAGGTTCGAGAAAGTGCAAGACAGATGCTTGTAAGGTGCTCCAGCAATGCTAGGCGCCTTGTATGGCATGGCAACAATCTGCAAGGGCCTCATCAATCGAAGAAAGAGGGGCCTTGGATGCAGTGATGCCTTTCAAGTAATGTCGAAGAATGCCTCACTTCATGCCTCCAACAGGTTTGGATCCAGAGGCAATCTGTTTGTCATCTAGACAGACCTGAAGCAGAGCATCCGCTCGCCATTGTCGATCCACACGCTGACAAGGTGCATAGGATCCCCATGGTAAGGGCAACGGCAATAACGGCCAGCATCGGGAGTGCTCCTGCTGAGTCCCACACGGAAGATGGATGGCAGACAGTACCAACATAGCGAGTCGGCTGGCTTCCTCGAAGAAGTGGCGGAGCCGCTGGCGAGACTCGGGATTCGCGAAATGAGGGAGCATGAAGCCAACCATGGCAAAGTCGAAACCTTCGTCATCAAGGATGGGTACTTGAGCAAGCATGTCCGAGATGATATCAAGGGATTGCGATAATGTGCCTCATTCCTCAGCCGGGGCCTCGGGTCGCCTGCGCTGGCTGTCCTGGGGCTCATCAGCCGAGTCAGATCGCTCTCGCTTGAAGCCCTGAGGCTGCTGCTGCTGCTGCTGCTGCTGGCGCTGCTTCTCCTGCTCCTTGTTGTGGCGCTGGCCCAAAATCCGGGCAAACGTCTCGGAGCATGATTCGTTAGGGCCCTCCTCAGGCCTCCCCCAAGGGCACGGGGGACACTGGCCTATGATCACAGAGACGGAATCGACTAGACAAGTACTGTTAGCAGGGAATGTCGTTTGGGTGAGACTCAAACTTACACCATAGATCCCAGTAGCTGCGGTCAACAGCCCATTCGAAGACGGTGGTCTTCACCTCGGTCTTGCCCTCCTGGGCGAGCTTGGTGACGGCGACCTCCTTGGCCTTCTTCCGGGCCTGTTTCTCAGACCCGACACAGCCCTTGACCATCCAGTTGAGGTAGGCTCCCATGTAGGTGCGCCTCTCCTCTATGGTCGGGTTATCGGCCACCCAGGGCACGGGAAACCGCTCCTCTTTCCGAACCTCGAATGACTCCCACTCTCGGTGAGGAGGGATACCTCTCGGTCGGCTCGGTGCCGGGTTGGCCGGCGGTGCTTCTCCTGACGACATGGTTGTTGCGACGGGAGTTGTGGCTTGGTGATGGTGTCTTTGTTGTTGTTGATTGCGTTTTTGTTGAAGATGCAAGATTGAAAATGGGAGTGGTCGTGAATCAGAGAAGCACCTTCCTTTGGCAGTGCTCGACTGTTAGGGCTACCTGAGGCAACAACCACCCACAAGACGACTCTGGGCTGCTAGCCGTCTGCCAGTTACAGGTAAAATTACCCAAAGCTGACATCCTTGGAATCGTTGTTGGGTATTTGTGCTTGACCGTTCTCCCCTTGATCTTAGCGCAAGGGCTTTTCACCAGAGAGATTTCATGACCTGAAGATGGCTTATCATATTTTACAGATACACAGTGAGCTTTTAAATGGGAAGTTACTAAATGAGTTACGGTAGTACAGGGAAATGAAATAAAGACTTGGCCAGATCAATATGAGATGCTGCAATGGTACCTGCAGTAAGTGTTAGTTTTCCGCATCTCACGACAGTCACTTATGCAATCCCACTGCCAAAGATGCGAGTCAAATCATTTATATTATCCTGGTCTTGGACAAAATCTGCCATTCTCCCCACGGTTCATGCGCCAAATCCTTTGCCCTAATTCTGCCGTTTCCCCCAGGCCGGAGCCATGGATCTTATCATCGCCCATCCAGGTTGTCATCGATGGTAGCCGGTGCCTTAGTCCGTGATCGGCTTTTTCATGTTAGTTGACTCTGAGAGAATACAAGTATGGGTCTCATACCTGCTGTGGCAAGTCCACATCGACATCCTGGTCCCGAGTGCAATTAGTCCGACATGTAGAGACGCCTGAATCTCAACTTCCTCACGCCGTTCTCGATGATGCCAGACACAATCAGGCGAGGGTCCCCGTGGTGGGGACAGTTGCACCGCCCAGCGATCCCCACGGATCGAGTGTACCCTTCATGGCATATAAAAGCCAAACAATACCATATGCCGTCGGTGTTATCGAGGAAGTGGAGGAGGCGGCGGCGGGTGTTGTTGTCGTTAATATATGGGACGAGGACCGCGATAATCTCCGCGTCAAATTCCTGGTCTTCAACACAATGCAGTCGGGTAGCCAGGCCCGATATAGTATCGAGCGCCCTCGAAAGGCTGCTTCGCTGCTGTATCCTCGACGACGTGGTTGGTAGAGAGGCCAGGGAGGGTGCTGGTTGATTGCGTTTTTTGCTTGATGAAGGGTTGGCTTTTTGTCAAAGAAGGTGGAAGTTTTGAAAAGGCTTGAGTGTTTGTGAATCAGACAAGTATTTTTGTTTGGCAGTGTTCGGTTGGTAGGGCTACCTGAGGCAACACGACTCAAAGCGGGCTGCCAGCTGTTTGCCGGTTGCAAGAAAACCCTTCTCCAAAAATCAAGAGCCTTGGAGTTTGGATTATCTCGCCTTGCTCTTTTGTCGTACTTTGCAGTCCTTCACAGTTCCTTTTGCTCACCACCCCCTGGTATCACCCCCTGATATCACCCAGCATGTCGCAACCCCAGCGTCAAGTCTCCTGGCGTCAAGGCCCTTCTGGACCGCCCAGAGAATACCGAGAAAGCACCCACAGAGCCCGAAACAACTTGGTCATGGTCGACAGTATGGCCCTTCAGACCGTCAAGATCACTGGCAGCAACAAGGCCCCCGGTCTCTCCGTGCACAGCGACAGCAGTGGAGGAGGAAGACAGCTCAACATCTACACCAAGCTTGCCGAGGCGAAGAGCACCATTTGCTTCAAGATCGACAGCGCGGAGGCTGCTCTTCAGGCGTATCGTCAAGTACGGGACATGAATCCTTCGGCTCCTGTCGGAGGCATCATGTTTAGCGTGGCTCCAAAGGCGGACTCTCAGTTTATCGATGTCAAGACTGTTGACTGGTCTTCTCTGGTCGCTCCTCGTTCTGGGGAGGCCACAGATGGCTGGTCAGACCTCGAGGAGGCGCTCTTTCAGGCCCTGCGTAAGTTGCGCTGCCCAATGTGTCACTCAGATTCACTGACAAGTGGTTCACAGTAGCCAAGCGTCCCGATAAAGACACAACCTCAACTCCCGCCGAGGACACCGACACCCAGTCCGTCGACAGTGCTTCCTCCGTGTCTCCGTTCATTCCATTGAGACGCACATCTTGAGATACGCGAAACGAACGTCCTGAGAACCATCAGATTACTTGAGACCGCGAAGTCGCAGATCCCAGCGAAGGGGGTAAACAGTGTCTCTTGTATTTTGGGTGAGGGCTGAGCAATGAAAATAAGGCTCGAGATTGGAGATTATGGAACCGGGAACAGGATTAAAGGTTAGGTTTGGAATTGATACTCTGGATCGGAACCTCTGGTGGCACTGGGGATATCTGTAGAGGGCATATACTGCTTTACCGATCTTGGTATAAGTGTCTCCTGTAGCTGAGCTTATCACGTTGGCCATAGAACAGCTAGAGCCCATGAACTACAACCTCACATATATCTCTCTATGAATACGTTGCAGGGCAACCGTTGCCAGCCCATCGAGTCCCTCCTGACAGGGTCCTGACTTGAGAGAGGGCATGACTTGGTGCTGAATGATAGCATGGCAACCCCTTGATTGTCAACTGCAAGGCGAATGACACAAAAGGTTCCTTTGTCGATAGAATTCATCTCTTCAGCGTTTAAAGGCGCATATCACCATGGACTCTGTTTCTAGACAGCTCAGTCTTTGTCGACGCTTTGAACCCATTTTATTTGCCACTTTTATACAAAGATATCAAGAAACAATCTTTGACAGGCAAAGAAACCGCGTTCAGATGTACAAAGAGAGCTCGGTAATTGTATGTTTTGGGACCTCATTATCGGTATGATCGATCGCGGTGCCCTTGATGGTGGATGCAGCAGGGACAAGAACGACAGACTGCCTGATATCACTCAGTTCGTGTCATCACAGTGATACCAGTGCGTGTGTGTCTTCCCAGCACTGCTTGCAGTATGCCACTCGTCGCTTCCACCATTCCAGCTCAGGGGAGACGCCGCGTAGGCGAAATTCCGGCGGACCACCGAGGTCCTTGAGGAATAAACGGGCTTATATCATGGTGGTAGCTTCGTTCGATCGACCGTGGCCTTGAATGAAGGCGGGGTCCTCCAAGGGGGTAACGCGGGTCGTGGTGTGTCGTCGACTTGTGCTTGATACCTGTTCTCTGTTAGCCACACCCTGAACATGGGTAGAGGGTGAACCTACCTTCAGACTTCTTAGTCCTTCTCCAGGCCCTCCGGTGAATCGACACCGTTGCGGTTTGTTCTAAGGCATGGGCTCAAGCCCGCCAACTGGTACACCTATTGCAATATAAGTAGCTCCGGCCCCGTCAATAGGGGCATTGGACGCTGGAGAACCTCACCCGGGCTCTTTGCCAACTCGCCATGGGGCGGCAGCCCCCTCCTCGAGGCATATCTCGCCAGTGAAAGAGTCCTAATAATGGACTGCTTCGTCCTCTCGGCCCTATCAAGTCATGCCCTCTCGAGGGCGTCCATCAACTGCATCTAGCCAGTTCGATTCAAGAAACGAAGACGTCTCGCCGAATCAACAGCCGTCACCATCACCAGCCGACACGACGCATCACCACCGTGTGTCGGGCAGCGAAGGTCATCGGCGAGAGGCACCCTCTCGGTGGAGAATCCGTGCTCGCAGACACGCGAAAGACAGAACCTTGTATCAAGAGGGCCTTTCTTCCTTTCATGAAGAACTGATAGAGCCTTTCCCTCTGTTGGTCTTCGTTCAGGATGGCACCAACCTCCACCGTGGTGACGTTGAACTCCTCATCGTCCACGAACCGAAATCACTCTTCCCATCTTGCAATAGCGTCCAGGGCTTGCATGCGCTACCTGACCTCATCAGGAAGCTCAACCGCAGGCCCAGACAGAGAAGCCACAACCTGTGTGTCTGACCGAGGAATCTTATCCCCAAGGTCCTTGAGCACCTTCTGCAGGGCCTCGATTCTTGCACCCTGTTCACTCGCCGCCTCTTTCACAGACAGGAGCTCCGTCTCCACCTCTTCTTTGGCCTTCCGCATTCCAAGCACCGTGTCAAGCGCATCCTTTCTGCGCTGGTGCTCCTCTTCACGTTCCGCTATGTGGGCCCTGTCCTTCTCGTTCAGAGCAAGGCGCAGCGACTCAACCTCTTCTGCTTTGGCCCGAAGTGCTTCCCGGCTTTTCCGGAGCTGCTCACGTAGATCTAACACCTCAGATCTAGCCAGAGCTTCCGAATCCCCTCTGTCGCCACTCTCGTGGGCGTACTGCCAGTCACCTTGGCCTCCATGCTGGCTTCCACCATAGCCCTCTTGGCCATAATCCTCTTGGCTATAACCTTCCTGGCCGTAATCCTCCTGGCCATAGCCTTGGCCATGGTTCTGCCCCAAATGAGCAGCTGGGAAGCCACCTCTCCCTCCCTGCCATCCCGCACCATGTCCACGTCGACGTCTATGCCGACGTCCCCGTCCCCATGCTCCACCACGGCTTCCACCTCCGCCGTAGGGATCATAAACGGGGCCAAAATATTGACCCCGCGACCGTGACCTCCTGGAAACATCTTGTTGCTGCTGCTGCTTTTGTTGTTGCTGTAGCTACTGCTGCTGATGTTGGTGAAGATGCGGGGAGGATGTTGGGATTCAACAGAAGGTGAGGATTTTTGGTCATGGGAGTTTTGGGTCGGGAAGGTGCGTTGCCAGCTGCTGGGCACTAGCAAGACCGAAGCGAGGGGGAAGGTGCTGCTACCTCGCGTACCTGAGGAGCCGCCAACTGCGATTCAATCAGAGCGTAATGACCTGTAATTCTTGGGTAATTAGCGCATGAGTGAAATCTCACTGTTTAGATGTTATAGGTAAATGCTGGCTATCGACCAGGTGAACTCGGGAAGGACTGTAATGTGAAGGCCTACCTTAGCTACAGCACATGGCCGATATTGGATCAAGGACCTATCATTATGGGCATGAATAGGCTGTCAAAGGTGTCTATTACGATCCCGGATTGAAAGTGCGTGATTTGTATTCCCAAGATTATCAATTGCGGAGTTACCCCTTTTCTTTTGTCAGCGATGCAAAGGGTGTCCTTCTGGATGTTCGCCTCACAGACACGAAGTCCAACCACCCTGAATTCAAGGGAATGGGAGGATCCTGTTTGCCAGACATGTAGCCCGAGATATGGTAGTCCGTTGCAGGCCTCCGCTGTCTCGGGCCTTCAGCATGTCTCCGGGTCACCTCTCAAGACGGTCGCCGCGGTCGTCGAGGTGCTGAAGCACTATTTGCGAGGGCCCAATAAAGACTCACACAGTGACACAGTCAGCTCAACCGACACAACGTGGCCGATATGGTTGAAGACATTATGTGGCTCCTCGACCAGGGGGGATGTGACATCGTGAGGATTCCGAGCAGTTGGCCGGCCAAGTTTTGCGGTCGTCCGCCATTGTTTCTGATGTCGACGAGCATCGAGACTCACTCTGTCTAATCATGAGGATAAGAAGAGATGTAAGTAAGAATTGAATGAGAATTTAATAAGAATGGTCCTAATAATGTTAAATATCTGTCTAAGTTTATGCCAAATATTCCTTTCCAAAGACAACTCCAACAACCAAACCATAGTCAATGCCCAAGACATCGCAGAACTTCCTGTACTGAAGACGCTTCTCTCGAATGCCAAGAGCCACGACCATAGTCACTATAACCGTGAGTAAAAGAATATCAGGGTACGCGACGGGCGCATAGTGAAACAAGAGGCAGAGGGTTCAAATGTCAATGAAGCGTCTCGCACACGCAAAGCTGGGCTAGCGGACGGTCTCAACGCTGAGTAGTAGAGATGCTTCTCGCGAGTCCCCAGACACTACCATAGTCACTACAGACGTGAATATAAGCAAGGCATACGTTGCATGAAAGCCGTTGACATAAACTCCCAGTGACCATCTCCCTCACCGGGCCCGTGAGGCCCTTGACATAGTCCAGAGATTCCATCACTCGTTGGGCTCTCTGCAGTTGCAATAGGTTTCGGCTGTGGTCGACAGGTCTCGGATGAGGCACCAGGTCGCGAGGCAGAGTCGAGGGCGAGAATCACGCAGTATGAAGAGTTGGACGTAAAGAAAGAATACTGGTTGCAAGATAGGGACTCACATTGATAGGGTTTCTAGAGCCCGGAGACCAAACAGCCTCGATCCCCATGCCGCGACGACGCCCCCTAAGCAGCCTTTAACTGTGAATGGATTTAGGCTAGATGCCTACTCTTTGGCTGATGCTAAGTAATGCGACTCTGCAACTGATCGGAGAAGACTCGAGCCGCTCTCCAGTTGGTGTGACAGGTGTCCGGTATCCAATCTTGTGTCAATAAGATGACTCTACAAACACTCGGACAGCAACCATTGTCATCGCTTAGACGCGTGGACCTTTGGTCACCTTGGCAAAGCAAGCAGCATTAGCTCTGCATGCGTGAGCTTTTGTGACCCAAAATAAGAAAGACATGCCCATTGGCAAGGAAATAGAGTAACACAAGGAACCAACATGCAGTTGACCATGTCCACGAGGATGTCGATGTGGTTGTCCAGGGTAGGCCCAGCCCCGGCCCCACAACCCGCCGATAGTGCCGTGCCCCTCCGCAAGCCTCCACATGCATTGTTTACTTTACATCAGCCTTATTTGCACGCCGCCTTTTGAGCCTCGAACCAATATCTCTACGACAAACTGCATAACCACGGCGCTTAAAACATCATCATCAAACCTTTTCTTCATGCCGACTCACTAACTAGGCCACCATGGCTGCCGTTCAGCCCACACGCACTCGTTCGGCCCGGTTGGTGGCCGGCTTCACCAAGTCGACCCAACATGCACCTCAACCAGCAGCATCCCACCCCGTCAGCCACGGACCCTCTGGCCTTTCGCTGTTTTTGACCAACCTGCATCTTCTCGATCTCGACAAGCTCCCGGATTGGCCGGGAATATGCGTCGAGACATTTGTGACAGGTGGTTCGAGTGCACAGGGTCAGAAGAAGAGGGTGCAATGCGTCGAGTGGGCTCTCTTCCAACTCTTTGCTCTCTGGGATCCTGAAGAGACCAAAAAGGTGAGTGACCAGGCTTGGATGCAGTTACACAGCTAACCAGATGCAGAAGTTGAAGCCCTTCTTTCCTCCACTCGATCAGGTCCAGTCGATCAACCTCCGAGCCGCCCTGCTACGATCACTCGAGCTTGCCAAGAAGAGTGGAGTCCTTGGAAGAGATGCCATTGTACGGAAGACGATGCTGGATGAATGTAGGGGCGAGAGACTCGAGGAGGTCCTTTCTGCATTTTCTTCTGCCGTCTTGAAGCATGTCATTGCTGAAGAATTGGCAACAAGCGGTGAACATTCCGCCCTGGCCCTCAGACTGGCACTTGAGGATCGTGATTACAAGAGCGCAAATACGGACCTCAACATTATGGTTTTGGCTCACAAGGCTTCTGTCGGTCGGATATTGAGGAGCAAGCAAGCCGCCAACACCAGATTCCGCGATTTCGCCAGCCTGTTGACCGACAAAGAGAAGGACATTGCAAAGAGGACGGAAGCGTTGCAGGCCTTGGAACAAGAAGGCAAGACAATCTCTGACGATGCGAGGCTAGAAATGTGGCGCACTATCCGAAACAATTGGTCCGGCAACGAGCGATGGATGGAGACTTTGTTATATGGCGATGCAAGCTCCAAGAATGATGCTCTGTTGGGGATGCCCTTTGATCGAGTCTGGAGGAGAGTTCAGCAAGGCCGGCTGGGAGAAATTGAGGAACATGGAAGTGGCCTTTTGGAGCAACTCGACAGCCGGGTTCGAGTTCAAAAGGAACGACTCGAGAAGTGGCAGAGTTTCCGGAGACAACTATCCCAGCACCAACCCATGCCATCTCCCTCAAAGGTTAAGCGACGAGAGAACAGAGAGAAGGGTATCGACTTTGGATTTGGCACCCACGAGGCCTTGCATTCCGGACGAGCCAGCCCTAGGAAGGCGACCATTGGACAGAAGCGAGCCTTGGGTGAGGAGTACGACAGTCTACTCCGCAGTTTGGACGAACAACTTGAGAGCGCAAAACCTCAAAAGTCTTCGGCTCTGGCCTTTTTGCAACGACCTGCTGCGCTGAACGCACCGGAAATCAACATTCCAGCCCCTGCTCTGGAGGAGGAAGAGGGAGAGATCAGTGAGTTGGAGGATGAGGACCCATTCACCGAGTCACCGATCAAGTCGTTCAATACAAGGCTGGATATGACTAGGAGAATGCCAGTTCGGCCAAAGCTCGTCCATCGCGACGACTCGTTTGCTTCCATTTCGTCGAGCACGAGAAACCTTCGCAAGCCATCCGAGGATGAGGCTCGTATTCTTCGTGCCTCGTCGGTTGAGCGAACCAGTTCCCCAGAGCCTGAGGAGGAGCCTGATGACGATCCCACTATTGCAGTGACTCCTCCACGGCCCGAACATGATGTTTCGCCCGAGCTATCCCCCGAACCATCTCCCGAGCCCTCGCCAAACCAGGAAATGGCCGATCAGATCCTCGAGTCAATGGAACAAGCGTCTCCTTCGCCAAAGAAGCGACCTAGGCCTCGACACACCCTCTCCCTTGCTGAACGCACTCGCCTTTCTATGGCTCACGGATCATTCGCTTTCCCCGATCTTGATGAACCCGAGCTGCCCATTGCTCCAACGCCCATAGATTCGGCCCCGACTCCGGATGAAAATAGCCAAACTCTTGTGAATGATGAGTTTGAGGATCTTAGTGCTCGAACTCGCAAGAGTATGGCCGGCTTCGAAAAGGCGAGACAAAAAGCTCAGATCGAGAGGAGACGCTCTCTCAGAAGGTCCAGAGTGCCACCAAGGAAGGAGGGGAGCTATTTCCCCAAGGTTGAAGAGGAGGATAAGACGATATTGACCGAGGAACTGATGGCACAGGAGGACATGGAGGCAGTTTTCAGATCCCGGCCCAAGATCAAGGCGAGCCCCCTACCGAGTCCTACTCGTGACTGGGAGGACGATGAGTACATGTAATTTCACGATAACGAACCCACCAATGTAGATTGATCATACCCCGTAAGGTTGCTTCATACATGCTCACATCTATTGTACATGTTTTTTCAATACTATACACTCTACCACCCCTGCTTCTTTAGCTCAATGACTCGGCTGACGGTCGCCTTGAAGCCGTGCTTGAATCGTGCCCGCCACCTCTGACTCCTCAATCTCTTCTTCTTGAGACCCTTGCGCTCGTGGAACTTTTGGCTGTGGTACTTGTTCTTGACCTGATCCTCGCGGATCATCCTGCCTAGCACCCGCAGGGCAACCATGGGGGTCGGTCCGCTTGTCCGGGTTATTCGCTCCTTGACAAAGACGGTACGACCTGTGACAGCCTTGGCGCGGATCTGGGGGCGGTCTACGGGGTTTGTGGCGATTGCCTCGCCGTAGGCCATGGCCTTGTTGGCGATGAGGCTCGAGACGATATCGAAGGTGTCAGAGGCGGCCGTGTAAGGGTGCTTCTGGGCGGGCTTGGACTGATCCTCGGCGGCGGCAGTAGCAGGAGGGGGAGGGGG